>JAQPZY010000361.1:0-132227 GCA_029931535.1 Margaritifera margaritifera
GTCAGAAGAACCATTCTACTCTCTTCACACATCCACAGGCTTAAAATAAGATTGCACGCAGTTGGGAAAAGAACAAACATTCCCTCACGATATTGCATACAACATTTTTTGCAATTGACACATTTAGCTGCGCATAACAGAGGAAATACTACGCCCACCATGACAATGCTGACACTCACAAATTCTTAGAAAAGTATGGCAAATGATGTAATCGTCATTATACTGCTGTTGTTGTTTGAACAAGATGAATACAAACTGGTATATAAATTCTGTCATGTATTTCTATGCCCAATTTAATAACTGTCATCAAGTTGATGTAAAAGGAGAGATAGAGTGTTTGTCATACTACCACATCCACCATCCCCAATGTCATCACTGTCAGCAAATTGTCGTTCAGGAGTCATAACACATTAATAGTGTAACTACTCTAGAATTGGCATGACTGATCAACTCGTTGATGTCAACAATGTAAGTAGGTGTTTTCAATAAAGTCACAATTATGCTTCGTTGGAAAAAGCCACTGTAATAGAAAAGGACAAAGTTCGTTCTAACACTAGACAATGACATTATTGTCCAAGATCAAGTGATTTGGAATGAGGATAAGCATCTCCGAAGTGGAGTTCTTTAATTTTGTTGTCATTCTCACCTACTTTGAGTTTTAGCGCAGTGGATTGAAAGTCTCTTTTGTTACATACATAATTGCATCATTATGAATACGGTCATGTAAACAGACATAAAGTGTTCGGTTATCGCCACAATTGCACTTTCACAAGAAGCTGACAAGGTATCATCGAATGTTTTTGATTTTTTGATTGGTTCATTCTGTACAAAACTGTTGTAAAAAGATGTAAAAGAATACCAAATTACCTACAGGAGGTTGCAACATGGAATCAATGTGTTATGATCTGCTCACAATTGCATTATTGCAAACAAGTTCGTGTTAGAAGGCTCAGCATGTGCAAGGCTTAGAAATTATCAGGATAACGTGACAGCTATTTGTTTAGCAACTTGTTGGCAATGATGCAATTATTTTATGCCAGAGGACCATATCTCTCTTCACATCCACAGCTTAAAATAAGGCACCTTTGGGAAAAGACAAACATTCCTCACGATTTGCATCAACATTTTTCCAATGACACATTAGGTGCGCATAACAGAGGAATCCAGTACATGTGGACCTCAAATTCTTGAAAAGTATGCAAATGATGTAATCGTCAATTATAAGCTGTTGTGTTGAACCAAGATGATACAAACTGGTATATTCTGCGTCATGTTCTATGCCCAATTGGAATACTGTCATCAAGTTGTTGTAAAGGAGAGATAGAGTGTTGCATCTACTCACCAATACATCACTGTCAGCAAAATTGGTCGTCAGGAGTCATACACATTATAGTGACTAATAAGAATTGCATGACTGTCAACTCGTTGATGTCAAAATGTATAGAGGTGTTTCAATAAAGTCACAATTGCTTCGTTGGAAAAGCCACTGTATAGAAAAGGACTTCGTTCTACACTGACAATGACATTATTGTCAAGACAATGATTTGAAGAGGATAAGATCCGATGGTGTTCTTATTTTGTGTCATTCTCACTACCTTAGAGTTAAAGAAGGATGAAGTCTTTTTGTTACATTCATAAATTGCATCATATGAATTACGGTCCATGTAAACAGACATAAAGTGTCGGTTATCGCCACAATTGCACTTCACAAAAAGCTGACAAGGAATCATCTAATGTTTTTGATTTTTTTGATTGGTTCATTCTGTAACAGACCTGTTGTAGAAAAGATGTAAAGAATACCAAATTACCTACAGGAGGTTGCAACATGGAAACATGTGTTATGATCTGCTCACAATTGCATTATTGCAAACAAGTTTCGTGTTAAAAGGCTCAGCATGTGCAAGGCTTAGAAATTATCAGATAAACGTGACACTTATTTGTTTTTTAGAGCAACTTGTTGGCAATGATGCAATTAATTTATGCCAGAGACCATATCTCTGTTACTGCTTAAAATAAGGCACCTGTTGGGAAAAGACAAACATTCCTCACGATTTGCATCAACATTTTTCCTCTAATGACACATTAGTGCGGCATAAGAGAGGAATCCATACTATGTTGACCCTCACATTCTTGAAAAGTATGCAAATGATGTAATCGTCATTATAAGGTGTTGTGTTGAACAAGATGATACAAACAGGTGTAATGTGTCATGTTCTCTGCCCAATTGGAATACTGTCATCAAGTTGTTGTAAAGGAGAGATAGAGTGTTGCATAATACTCACCAATGCATCACTGTCAGCAAATTGTCGTCAGGAGTCATACACATTATAGTGATACTCAGAATTGCATGACTGTCTAACGTCGTTGATGTCAAAATGTATAAGGTGTTTCAATAAAGTCACAATTGCTTCGTTGAAAAGCCGCTGTATAGAAAGGGACAAAAGTTCTTTCTAACACTGACAATGACATTATTGTCAAGACAATGATTTGAAGAGGATAAGAAAGATCCGATGGTGTTCTTATTTTGTGTCATTCTCACTACCTTTGAGTTAAATGAGGATGAAATCTTTTGTTACATTCATAATTGCATCATTATGAATACGGTCATGTAAACAGACATAAAGTGTTCGGTTATCGCCACAAATTGCACTTTCACAAGAAGCTGACAAGGTATCATCGAATGTTTTTGATTTTTTGATTGGTTCATTCTGTACAAACTGTTGTAAAAAGATGTAAAGAATACCAAATTACCTACAGGGGTTGCAACATGGAAACATGTGTTATGATCTGCTCACAATTCCATTATTGCAAACAAGTTCGTGTCAGAAGGCTCAGCATGTGCAAGTCTTAAAAATTATCAGGATAACGTGACACTATTTGTTTTAGAGCAACTTGTTGGCAATGATGCAATTATTTTATGTCAGAGGACCATATCTCTCTTCACATCCACAGGCTTAAAATAAGGCACCTGTTGGGAAAAGACAAACATTCCTCACGATTTGTTTGCATCATCATTTTTCCAATGACACATTAGTGCACATAACAGAGGAATCCCTACATGTTGACCTCAAATTCTTGAAAAGTATGCAAATGATGTAATCGTCATTATAAGCTGTTGTGTTGAACAAGATGATACAAACTGGTATAATCTGTCATGTTCTATGCCCAATTGGAATACTGTCATCAAGTTGTTGTAAAGGAGAGATAGACTAATTGCATACTACTCACCAATACATCACTGTCAGCAAATTGTCGTCAGGAGTCATACACATTATAGTGATACTTAGAATTGCATGACTGTCAACTCGTTGATGTCAAAATGTATAAGGTGTTAAATAAAGTCACAATTGATTCGTTTTAAAAAGCGCTGAATGTAGAAAAGGACAAAGTTCTTTCTAACACTGACAATGACATTATTGTCAAGACAATGATTTGAAGAGGATAATATCCGATGGTGTTCTTATTTTGTGTCATTCTCACTACCTTGAGTTAAAGAGGGACGGAAGTCCTTTGTTACATTCATAATTGCATCATTATGAATACGGTCATGTAAACAGACATAAAGTGTTCGGTTATTGCCACAATTGCACTTTCACAAGTAGCTGAGAAGGTATCATCGAATATTTTTGATTTTTTGATAGGTTCATTATGTACAAACTGTTGTAAAAAGATATAAAGAATACCAAATTACCTACAGGAGGTTGCAACATGGAAACATGTGTTTATGATCTGCTTACAATTCCATTATTGCAAACAAGTTCGTGTCATAAGGCTCAGCATGTGCAAGGCTTAGAAATTATCAGGATAACGTGACGCTCTTTGTTTTTATAGCAACTTGTTGGCAATGATGCAATTATTTTATGTCAGAGGACCATATCTCTCTTCACATCCACAGGCTTAAAATAAGACACCTGTTGGGAAAAGACAAACATTCCTCACGATTTGCATCAACATTTTTCCAATGACACATTAGTGCACATAACAGAGGAATCCATACATGTTCTCAAATTCTTGAAAAGTATGCAAATGAATGTAATCGTCATTATAAGGTGTTGTGTTGAACAAGATGATACAAACTGGTATATATGTGTCATGTTCTATGCCCAATTGGAATACTGACATCAGGTTGTTGTAAAGGAGAGATAGGACAATTGCATACTACTCACCAATACATCACTGTCAGCAAATGTCGTCAGGAGTCATACACATTATAGTGATACTCAGAATTGCATGACTGTCAACTCGTTGATGTCAAAATGTATAAGGTGTTTCAATAAAGTCACAATTGCTTCGTTGGAAAAGCCGCTGTATAGAAAAGGACAAAGTTCTTTCTAACACTGACAATGACATTATTGTCAAGACAATGATTTGAAGAGGATAAAGATCCGATGGTGTTCTTATTTTGTGTCATTCTCACTACCTTGAGTTAAAGAGGGATGAAATCTTTTGTTACATTCATAATTGCATCATTATGAATACGGTCATGTAAACAGACATAAAGTTTCGGTTATCGCCACAATTGCACTTTCACAAGAAGCTGAGAAGGTATCATCGAATGTTTTTGATTTTTTGATTGGTTCATTCTGTACAAACTGTTGTAAAAAAGATATAAAGAATACCAAATTACCTACAGGGGTTGCAACATGGAAACATGTGTTATGATCTGCTCACAATTCCATTATTGCAAACAAGTTCGTGTCAGAAGGCTCAGCATGTGCAAGTCTTAAAAATTATCAGGATAACTTGACACTATTTGTTTTTAGAGCAACTTGTTGGCAATGATGCAATTATTTTATGTCAGAGGACCATATCTCTCTTCACATCCACAGGCTTAAAATAAGGCACCTGTTGGGGAAATGACAAACATTCCTCACGATTTGCATCAACATTTTTCCAATGACACATTAGTGCGCATAACAGAGGAATCCATACATGTTGACCTCAAATTCTTGAAAAGTATGCAAATGATGTAATCGTCATTATAAGCTGTTGTGTTGAACAATGATACAAACTGATATAATCTGTCCATGTTCTATGCCCAATTGGAATACTGACATCAAGTTGTTGTAAAGGAGAGATAGACAATTGCATACTACTCACCAATACATCACTGTCAGCAAATTGTCGTCAGGAGTCATACACATTATAGTGATACTCAGAATTGCATGACTGTCAACTCGTTGATGTCAAAATGTATAAGGTGTTTAAATAAAGTCCACAATTGCTTCTTTGGAAAAGCCGCTGTATATAGTAAAGGACAAAGTTTGTTCTAACACTGAGAATGACATTATTGTCAAGACAATGATTTGAAGAGGATAAGATCCGATGGTGTTCTTATTTGTGTCATTCTCACTACCTTGAGTTAAAGAGGGATGAAATCGTTTGTTACATTCATAATTGCATCATTATGAATACGGTCATGTAAACAGACATAAAGTGTTCGGTTATCGCCACAATTGCACTTTCAAAAGAAGCTGACAAGGTATCATCGAATGTTTTTGATTTTTTTATTGGTTCATTCTGTACAAACTGTTGTAAAAAGATATAAAGAATACCAAATTACCTACAGGAGGTTGCAACATGGAAACATGTGTTATGATCTGCTCACAATTCCATTATTGCAAACAAGTTCGTGTCAGAAGGCTCAGCATGTGCAAGGCTTAGAAATTATCAGGACAACGTGACACTATTTGTTTTTAGAGCAACTTGTTGGCAATGATGCAATTATTTTATGTCAGAGGACCATATCTCTTTTCACATCCACAGGCTTAAAATAAGGCACCTGTTGGGAAAAGACAAACATTCCTCACGATTTGCATCAACATTTTTCCAATGACACATTAGTGCGCATAACAGAGGAATCCATACATGTTGACCTCAAATTCTTGAAAAGTATGCAAATGATGTAATCGTCATTATAAGGTGTTGTGTTGAACAAGATGATACAAACTGGTATAATGTGTCTTTGTTATATGCCCAATTGGAATACTGTCATCAAGTTGTTGTAAAGGAGAGATAGAGCGTTGCATACTACTCACCAATACATCACTGTCAGCAAATTGTCGTCAGGAGTCATACACATTATAGTGATACTCAGAATTGCATGACTGTCAACTCGTTGATGTCAAAATGTATAAGGTGTTTTAAATAAAGTCACAATTGCTTCTTTGGAAAAGCCGCTGTATAGTAAAGGACAAAGTTCGTTCTAACACTGACAAAGACATTATTGTCAAGACAATTATTTGAAGACGATAAGATCCGATGGTGTTCTTATTTTGTGTCATTCTCACTACCTTGAGTTAAAGAGGGATGAAATCTTTTGTTACATTCATAATTGCATCATTATGAATACGGTCATGTAAAAAGACATAAAGTGTTCGGTTATCGCCACAATTGCACTTTCACAAGAAGCTGACAAGGTATCATCGAATGTTTTTGATTTTTTGATTGGTTCATTCTGTACAAACTGTTGTAAAAAGATATAAAGATTACCAAATACCTACAGAAGGTTGCAACATGGAAACATGTGTTATGATCTGCTCACAATTCCATTATTGCAAACAAGTTCGTGTCAGAAGGCTCAGCATGTGCAAGGCTTAGAAATTATCAGGATAACGTGACACTATTTGTTTTTAGAGCAACTTGTTGGCAATGATGCAATTATTTTATGTCAGAAGACCATATCTTTTTTCACATCAACAGCCTTAAATTCAGGCACCTGTTGGGAAAAGACAAACATTCGTCGCGATTTGCATCAACTTGTTTCCAATGACCCATTAGTGCGCATAAGAGATCACTTCATTCATTTTGATCTCAAATTCTTGAAAAGTATGCAAATGATGTAATCGTCATGATAAGGTTTTGTGTTGAACAAGATGATACAAACCGGTATAATGTGCTCATGTTCCATGCCCAATTGGAATACTGTGATCAAGTTGTTGTTAAGTTAGATAGAGTATTGCATTCTACTCACCAATACATCACTGTCAACAAATTGGCGTCAGGAGACATACACATTCTAGTGATACCCAGAATTGCATGACTGTCAACACGTTGATGTCAAAATATATAAGGTGTTACAATAAAGTCACAATTGATTCGTTGGTAAGACGTCTGAACAGAAAAGGATAAAGTACATTTTAACACTGACAATGACATTATAGTCAAGACAATGATTTGAAAAGGACAAGATCCGATGGTGTAATTATTTTGTACAATTCTCACTACCTTGAGCTAAAGAGTAATTAAATCTTTAGTTACATCAGAATTGCATCATTGTTAATACGGTCATGTAAACAGACCTAAAGTTTTCGGTCATTTCCACAATGGTACTTTCTCAAGAAGCTGACAAGGTATAATAAAAAGTTTCTGATTGGATCATTCTGTACAAACAGTTGTAAACATGTATAAAGAATACCACATTAACTACAGGAGGTTGCAGCATGGAAACAGGTCTTATGGACTGCTCACAATTGCATTATTGCCAACAAGTTCGTGTCAGAAGGTACAACCTGTGCAAGGCTTAGAAATTATCAGGGTAACGTGACACTATTTGTTTTTAGAGCAACTTGTTGGCATTGTCGCAATTATTTTATGTCTGATGACCATGTCTCTTTTCACATTCACAGCCTTAAAAAAGGCACCTATTGGGAAAATGCAAACATTCCTCACGATTTGCATCAACTTGTTTCCAATGACGCATTAGTGCTTATAACAGAGCCCTTGCTGCATGTTGACCTCTCATTGTTCAAAAGTATGCAAATGATGTAATCGGCATGATAAGGTGTTGAGTTGAACAAGATGGTACAAACCGCTATAATGTGTCATGTTCCATGCCCAATTGGAATACTGTCATCAAGTTGTTGTTAAGAGAGATAGAGTGTTGCATACTACTCACCAATACATCACTGTCAGCAACTTGGCGTCAGGAGACATACACATTCTATTGATATTCAGAATTGAATGACCGCCAACACGATGATGTCAAAATGTATAAGGTGTTTCAATAAAGTCAGAATTCCTTCGTTGGAAACACGTCTGTACAGAAAAGGATAAAGTGCTTTCAGACGCTTACAATGACATTATTGCCAAGACAATGATTTGAAAAGGATACGATTCTATCGTGTACTTATTTTGTACATTCTCACTACCTTGAGCTAAAGAATGATGAAGTATTTTACTACATTCACAATTGCATCATTGTGAATACGGTCATGTAAACAGATATAAAGTGTTCGGTTATAGCCACAATTGCACTTTCTCATGAAGCTGACAAGGTATCATATAATTTTTCTGATTGAATCATTCTGTACAAACTGTTGTAAACATGTAAAAAGAATACCACATTACCTACACGAGGTTGTAACATGGAAACAGGTGTTATGGTCTGCTCATAATTGCTTTATTGCCACCAAATTCGTGTGTGAAAGTTCAACACGTGCAAGGCTTAGAAATTATCAGGATAACGTGACACTATTTGTTTTTAGAGCAACTTGTTGGCAATGTCGCAATTATTTTATGTCTGATGACCATGTCTCTTTTCACATTCACAGCCTTAAAAAAGGCACCTATTGGGAAAAGGCAATCATTCCTCAAGATTTGCATCAACTTGTTTCCAATGACGCATTAGTGCGCATAGCAGAGCCCTTCATATATTTTGACTTCAAATTCTTGAAAAGTATGCAAATGATGTAATAGTCATGATAAGGTGTTGTGTTGAACAAGATGACACAAACCGGTATAATGTGTCATGTTCCGTGCCCAATAGGAATACTGTCATCAAGTTGTTGTTCAGAGAGATATGGTGTTGCATTCTATTCAACAATACATCACTGTCAGCAAATTGGCGTTAGGAGACATACACATTCTAATGATATTAATAACTGCATGACTGTCAACACGTTGATGTCAAAATGTATCAGTCATTTCACTAAATTCACAATTTCTTCGTTGGAAACACGTCTGTACAGAAAAGGATAAAGTGCTTTCTAACACTGACAATGACATTATTGTCAAGACAATGATTTGAAAAGGATAAGATCCTATTGTGTATTCATTTTGCAGCATTCTCACTACCTTGAGCTAAAGAGGGATGAAGTCTTTTGGTACATTCACAATTACATCATTGTGAATACGGTCATGTAAACATTCATAAAGTGTTCGGTTATAGCCACAATTGCACTTTCTCAAGAACCTGACAAGGTATTATAGAATGTTTCCGATTGGATCATTCTGTTCAAACTGTTGTAAACAGGTATAAAGAATACCACATTACCTACACGATGAACTCTGACAAATAGCTTTAATCTGTAGTACAGTAATTATGATGCAGTTAAGTTTATATGCTTTATACATTGTACCCAATATCATTATTGTTATTATCATTTTGGTAATGAGTCATGTGGATATAATAACATAATGATATTATGTTAGAACTTCACTTTTTACATCATAACCCATGTAACTTGTATTAGACGCCCCCAAACTCCTTCTACTTTAATTCCCCAATATAATACTTACTACACATGTACTTTCATGGATTTCTGTTTCCTGTATGTATTTTTATATTTCTTAGATGTCTTATAATGTCCAAGTTAACTGACAGGTGTGAAATTCAGGATCCAAAATAAGAAGTTAGACCAGTTTAATTTGAAGGTGTGAAATCTAGGTCGCATATCACAACATGGCAGAGGTTTTTTTGTTTTACCAGGTTGCAATACCCAGTCATGTTGTTTTAACAGTGCTAGTCAGAAGATTGTAATACTCTGTCCAGTTGTTTCAATTGTAGTCACACTTGTTCTTATAAATGTAAGCATTCAGCCCTGCAAACATTAGACATGCTGACATTAGAATATCAATTCCTTATTGTTGTGTGCAAAAGTCTGTGTTATGCAGATATAAGCGGCTTGGCTTATTTGTACGATTTCATTCTTTTTATCTGAAATTTGGTTATGGTCTTTTTCGCGGCTCAAATTGGTTAATCATGGGTCCAAAACCCAATCTAAAGTTTTCATGTGGTCAGTGCTATACAAATTGTATAAAAGAGTGCTCACAATGTGGTATGTGCATGTTATGGTACCCCGAAAATTGTCTGGGCATAAAAAAAGAAGAATTGTCAAATAAGACTGATCTTGACAAAGACCTAATGTTCTTGTCCGATAAATGTCGTTCCTTGAATGTCAGTGACAGTGAATGTGACTACTACATGGGAATCTCAATGGACAGACAGCAGAAGTTAAACTTTTATAAATCATTATATATACACAGAGTGTTGAGATTTTCCTAACTACCTCTAGCAGCTAGTCTTCATATATTACTTTACTTTATATATTGTTTGGCATGAATATGATATCAAATGTGTATAAATGTAAAAATAAAATATAAAAGCACACACACAATTAAAATGCGAAGACAAAATGCTTAATCAGATACATTATAACACATTATTATATCGCTGGTCTGATTGAACTGCTTTTTTAATCTGATCTTCATTATAGTTAGTCAGAACTTCCATTGTATTGTATTTTATTGTATTGAGCACAGTGTTGCTCCTAGGATCCCAAGGGCAGGATACACTGTGTCTCCCACCCTCCAAATTTTTGGGATACAACATGTTAAAGGGACAAATAAAAATTATAGTACATAACGCACTAGAAGTGCTAAAAAAATGAGATAATTGTATTCGCATCGACAGTTTTGCCACCTTAACTTTGTGCTCTACACCTAACTATCATATTTTCCTTGGACACTTGCATTATTGCAATAAATGTGTTATCATGTGCTCAAGTAACTCATGAACACATTAACATGTTTGAATATCTGGTTAACCTGAAATGAGCTGCACAGTGAAAATTCCGTTCCAATCTTGATCTCATTTAATTTTAATGTTCACTCATTACTACCAGCATGTATTATAATAAATACCCATCTTTCTTAATTATTTCTTGTTTCAAATTAAGAAATAATTAATTAAATGACAGATTGTGTATTTGCATAAATGTGGTCTCTTTTGTCATTAATTCACCCTAAAGAAAAATTTAATCTTCATTGCCATAGGTGTGACTTTAACGTTGAAACTACGTTACACTAACAGCCGAACCAAGGGTTTACATTTCAACTTGGTCGACTACCACAAGCCTTGAATGTTTTCATCGACAGATACGTTGGTTAAAGATGGATATTCATTCCCATCTTATAGTTGTTATCAGCTTTAGTGACTTTGACCATTGCTAGCGCCAACATAGACATACATGGACATCCACTAAAAGAAAAGTTGTATGAGTATTTTGTCGAGCCCAGGAGGGCAAACAGGGTCAATATTTTTGGGACATATTATAAAAAGTTGCGGGAAACTTAAGATCCTACGATCAAGTTACAACACTGAAGCATTAAGTGGGAAGCTACACAAAGCATGAATAAATACAAATATATTATTATACAAAATATATATTAATGTCAGGATCTGTACTAAAAGAAGTTGATTGCTATATTAAATATGCTATCCTCTCCATTGTCTTGGTATACATGTTGTATACAGTAGGAAAGTGCTACTGTAATCCAGTTAATATGGTGTTGGCACATGTTTATAATCATAAGTATTAAATTTTTTAGTCATGTGCTACCTTTAACTGAATAAACAAAGCGGTAGTACAAGGACAGTTTCAACATGATGGTTATAATATATACACCTCAGTATATTCACAGTTTAATATAAAATGACTGACTGGATGTAATCGGAAAATTATATCAGTTTAAAAATTTATCAGTGTAGTGACATGGCATTTTGTGTTGGTAAATTTTGCATAACCATAACATCATACAAAATTCGAGCGTTACTAGCAGAAGAACAGGTGAAAATCCAATCCAGTTAGTTCAAATTTTGTATCATTATGTGTTCTCTTTCATTTAAAGCACAATACAGATCTCTCTATAGTGTGAGTTCATGTGTCCAGGACTGCTAGTGTCCAACAGTTTTCTATGTGCAGGACTTTCAACCTTTGGAGAAATGCCATGGATATTCATTTTTAAAATCCTAGAGAGACCTCTGCAATGTATGATACTGCACATCTGATAATAGTGTAACCTCATGTCTGTTAGCATTTTGTCAAGTGTTATTGCATTAGGTTGCAGGGTTCTCAATACACGCATACCCTAGGTTTTTGATCCTTGGAATAGAAATGTGACCTATTTTTGATTCATGGAAATTCCAACCAATATGTATGATGCACATTGATTTGGGCCAGAACATCAGTCTTAATTACCCTTGATTTGCCTCTGGCATACTGTCGTACTGAGCATGTGTTGTCCATAATAAAGTTGCACTATGCACCAGTGATCGATACCTTATATATAAGCCAATAACATTGCACCTATGTAAAACCAATATGAACTGGGCAGAGCTAACAGGTCACTGATGTCCTGCTTAGGTGTGCATAACTGAATCAAGGTTAGATTGATTTAAGATATTCTTTGACGTTTATGATAGTTCGAGGAAGAGGGAACCAATTTGGTTTGATTGGATTAAGTTGTATCAGATATTGCCATTTTTTGTTTGCCCATCAACTTATAATCAAGTAGACAAAACAGGATCTAAATGCGCTCAATCCTACACTGTGAGAAAGAATCGCTACATTGATCATAAAATGAGGTATGAAGGCTAAGATTGTTTTGGGTGGTGGACAAGTCCACTCGGTGATGGGCATAGTCCACGCATTGGAGGTAAAACATATTGTTATAATAAGCAAACAGAATTTCCGAGTGGACCTTAGCCAAAATATATGACAGTCCTCACGATTATCGAAAAGGTGAAGCCGCTTTTGAAACGTTAACGAGCGCGGGATCGGTCACTCACGGGGTCGAGAATTGTTTGATAAACAGGCTCTCTGGCAAATGTACCTACCCGCTCTAGTGAAAATTCCCGGTGGATTGTTTGATGTTCAAACACCTAACAAAGTTCACCAAGCCGACCTTGTATTTCTTTCACATGATCATGTACACGGACGCGTATAAAATACGCGTTAACCATTGTATATATCGCTAGCAAATACAATGCAACCTGGCCAATGACGTCTATAGATTCGGCTTGTGTCACAGATGCGCTTAAACGTATGTATACACGTGGACCGTTAATATGGCCACTTTTGTTACAAGTGGATCCAGGTAAATTATGTATCGGATTCGTTGCTGCATTGATGAAAAAGCACCGTGTGCGGATTCGTATTGGACATGTCAACGTATATCGTGACCAAACTATTGTGGAACGATTTAATCGTACACTTGCGGAACGATTATTCGGTACGCGAAGGAGTTCTTCATGATGTCTCGGAATGCTAGCACTGTACAACGATCTCGGATAGTAGAACGATCTTGGACAATATAAATATATCATGAGTGGGTAGCACGGCTTTGTTCAGCCATCACAGCGCTGAAAAATAAAATCACACGCGCGACATGATTAAAACCCGATGACGCAATTTGGCGAAAAACTGTCACTTGCGCGATTAGAATCACTTGGAAAAATAGTGCTCGGTATATGTATGGACCTTGGGAATTAAAAGGTAGACAGCGTCGTGCTACTGACCCAGTATGGTCCATCAATGTATTTGTAATTGCTGATCGGTTGGAATTTCCAATGAAACCAACACGTTATCATTTGGCGCATGTGGATGGGCAATAGGAAAAGCCTCGCAGTAGAACAATTGTGCGAGATAAATACGGAACTGCCACAAAGATCTATTTTGAAATCGTAAGAGATTTGGAATCGCACAATGTCCAAACGCGAAAGTGGTAATTCCATCTAGAAATATTCATCATTTTGTGTCCAGCGGTGACAAACTAACATTGGTGCATAGGTATACGTCCATGTTATGATCTTTACTCCTGATCGTGTCGGATGTATGTACGAATTTGCGTCGCTCTCGAAGACCTTCCCTGTACACCATGTGTCTGAGATCTTTTGCAAGAAGAATGCGGTTAGCTACCTGTTCCGGGTCCTCGATGAGCCATCGAAGCTTGTCCGGTTCGGTATTACGGATAAAGTCAACACTGATTCGCTTCAGCAGATTTTCCATAGACTTGCCGAATACAGAATTGATCATTAGTCTGACGAAATATTTCTCAAACTCGTTAGTGGCCTTGATACGCAGATTCGAATTAATCTGGATATAATGAGCCATCCAAGGGTGTTGGCGAAATTCAAGCAGCCGATGATTTTGCTTATACGCATTACCAAACGCAGATACAACTTCAGGCTTCGTACGTAAACTACATAGTTGATTTACCGCCGAAGACATGAAAACCCACCAATGGGCAACTGCTGCATATTCGACCAACCATACAGATTTCTGACGTTTAAATACATGATGTAAATGTTTGGGACCACGGGTTTATATCCAACTCGATATTGTTTTTTTAACAGCAACGCATAGCAAGAGATTCCCGTTAACGAAAAGTAGTGTACGTTATCGAACTTGTAGACACTCATGGCGGTATTGCCCAACCCAACGCCTCAACAACATCCGCGAGCAACAATATATTAGTGTGCAAATAAAAATCGTGTAAGTCACTCAGATTTCAACAATAAAACGCGGACCAGATATTTATTACATGCATTTCATCACGCATCAGTGTTGAATACAAACACTCTGATAGGGGCAACTGAGTTTTGTTAAATTTTCTAAAAGACTCCATATACTCGTATGGATATACTCCTGTACGAGGCAGTAAAGCAAACCTTTTCTCGTGTTGGTCTGGTCCATACCGGTAACTTCCCTCGAAATGTAATGCTTCATCCATCGTACCTTTGTATTGACGAATAATTGTACAACGATCATTACCATTTGTGCCAAGGATATATACTCGTTGATCTAACGATAAAGACAAAAACCTGTAAGGAATCGATGAACTGCATTTGCACCAGTCGGAACGTCATGCATTTTTCCATGTTGCTGCATATTACACTTATTGGTGCAATTGACGCTATGGCTACTGCCTGCATTAATAAATGGCCATCATACTCATGTAGGTTATGAAACATTATAGGAATTCCCGTTTTACTTGTGTAAATTCGCAGCTGTAGATTGCGTGTATTAATTGCGGCTCATCGGTACACGCCTGTGATATAAAGCGAACGCGAACTCGAAAAGCTTCGCCGACGGTGCCATCATTCTCAAAGGGATCATAGCAAATCCATCAGTGAGTGACCGCTGAAAACTCATCAGTATCATCGCGAGTCATGACAATGTCGCCACGAGATGTTTTCAGATCCATGTCGCGGTCTCCTCAAGCGATTTGCATCTAGAAAAAATCCTCGCTATGATACTGAATTGATGGCTTCACTGCTCCGTCGCATCTGACAACAATGTAGCAAAACCCATATGGAATTTGTGCCACAACTTGTGTTGTATTGGATGGAAGCTCACCTTTGATTAGGTAAGCAATGCTTCCAACGGGAATATTCAAACATTCAGTGTGTGCGCAAATAACATACCAAACTTTAATTTTTCGCTGCACCGCGCTGAATTTCAAAATGTTTTTCCCGAGTTCTGCCATAATTGTACGCTGTGATTGTTCATTAATTCCACCGCAGTAAAGGTCATGCTCGTCCAGTCATCGTTGGGAGCTAAATAAATGCAGGCAATGTCTGCATGGACGCCTTTTACTCGTGTGCTTGCTTTGTTGATTAAGCAGCCGGGAAATGTTCTTTAGCCACACATACTGAGATGGCGACTCTGAACCATTCATGCCACTTTTAAACAGCATATCAATTTAAATACGCCCATGCGAATCTTTGTTTTGCATATGAGGGGTAGTTCAAGCGGATGAAAAACTTTGTCCCAAGTGTACACGTTAATGGCGATACTGGTCTTAAATTCTTTCAACTTTTTTGAGTATCGCCTTGGGAACCTGAACCGTAAATTCAATGTTACCAAAATCAAGTTCACCAAGTAGTTTTGGTATTACAGGCTGAGCTGTCTGATCTCTCGCGGATGTAACACTGACGTGATCGCCTATCTACATGTATCACCAACCGCGTGGAACATAGTCCGGCGTTGGCATACAACTATATATGCGGAATGGTTCGTACGACGAAGTATGCTGTTGACCTTCCGTACATCTGTCAAGAGTCCATCCTGACCCTGCATTTGTGTGTTTTTCCAACGTGTGGAGATTAGTTTCAATACCTTTATCGATTGCTTCATTGATATCATTGGCGTGTTTGCGGCTCATCATTATAAGCGGATCACCATGAAACCACACGGTTGTGGTTTTAAATCCATCTCGTCTGACGTCTTGCGATTAAGCAGCATAATCAAATGCGCACGGACAACAATATCCGCTTTAACTCCGGAGGTGGAGCGTCGTAACATTGATACGATTTACGGGTGCATATTCGATAAAAGTTATATAATATATTTGCTTGCCGCGAACGCATTTGGAATAATCGCACGTTAATCACGAAGATCACTCTTATCCTTGTAAGGCTTAAACTCAGGTACTTCTTGTTCGCAAATATCCGCAGCAGCTTCAGGGCGATAAGACGGAGGTCTTTTCGTGAACATGCTCGACTGACTCAGAGGCGATAGCGGCTGCAACGCGATGCCGGTTTTGTTCATCCTCATCTATATTCACAATTTCGGCAAGCTTGACCCGTAGTGGAATTTCGATGATAAATTGTGCTGCTGTTTTATGATGCTGTCTCACGGTCTGGCGCGGTTCGGCTACAATACCTAATAACACAAGTATGTTAGATTTTCTTGGGCATCTCGAATTGTCTCAGTTGTCGTACTGTTGCTGTTGTGGTCACTGGTTGTTGCGGTTGCGTCTGTTGTTCAGTTGCGAATCATAATAAAGTATTTATTTCAGCTTTTCACATACGACATATATTCGTATGCTACTCTGTTGCGCATGTTGTTTTAGTTGAATCAGAGTTGGTGCACTTTTATATAAGGGAAAATCTTTGTCTAATTGTGAACATCAATAAATTATTTACTAATTTTTACTTTTCCGGGCTAAGAAACCCCAATTGCCACAATCCTGGTCATTATTTTATTTGCTTCTGTATCATTTTCATCGACGTCGGGGGCTGTTAACGTTGGGTATTTCCGCAATAGGTTCCTCTGCTGTTGCGCAGGCGGATCCTTGACGGCGTGCACGATAATAATTGCGAACCGATCCACGTGGTCGGCAAAGCTGATTACGAGACTTTACCTCGATACCACATCGAATGAAAGGTTGAGCACTGATATAAACACGTGACGCGAACAAATGCGATTTACAGTATTCGTAATGACGTAATCTGCCTCAGAGTTCATGACATTTGCACTGAGTTTATCCTAATGTCATTGAACTTCTTATATATTTAAAAATGTTATTCTCTAATAGACGCAAGCATCGTCTGTACGCCTCATCCTCATCATCGTATATAACTAGTTTTACAGATGGTCGCAGTGGATAGTATTTGATTGCACGGACATCTGCTGTAAAAGACTTTTCACCGGCGATAGTAATTTCCAGATTCTCAGCAGTGGGGTGTAACCAAACTCGTGCACATGGCAACATCGACTGAGGATCAATTTAAAGTAGATTTTTGTGTTTGAATATAATTTTCTTTAATTCGGTATTTGGACAAATCACTGCATACACATCTATATCCTTAACTATTATACCAACTCGTAAATGATTGTTGCTTGTACATTGACATACCATAAAATACAATGTTGTTTTCTACTTTATGTATAATTACTCTATAGTGTTTGTGTCATTGCGTGACAATGTTCCTCAAATTGTTTCACTTGGAATTGTAATATTGTAACATTCGCTTAAACTCTTCCTCCCCTGATTTATTTTCAGTTTGGAGTTATTTGCATCTCACTAGCACATATTATGTCACCAGCTTCTTTAAGCATTTGCGCCAACCATTTGTTAGGTTTTAAATATGCTTCCACCGATTTTGCATTTTTAATAAATATATTGCGGTTTGTATATTTTCCAACACAGTATCATCAAGATCGTCGCAACTCATTTTTAGTGACATTTTATATATGATAATACAAATGGTATTTCTCTAATTAATTTGCTCTCGGTAATCTTCATAATTACCCGAATATACTCTCGACGAGTGTCATCGTCATAAGCATCGTCCTCGTATTAATCATTCTAGTATTCCTTTGTTTTGCTATCTGTCCTAGGTGGTGTAGATAACGTTAGCGACTTTTTTTTTGTTTTTTGCACAATATCAAATAACGTTTTTGTTCCGTTTTTTTTTATTATATTTTTCTCCAAGTAGGCATCTCTGTTTTTCCAGGATAATTCCTAAGTTGATTAATTTATCAAGATGATCCGGATACGTGTTACAAAAAAATCATACATCTTCTGAGCATTTTTGATAAATCTGTATGATGCATTTAAGCAAAACAACGCCATCAGTTGTTATGTGATGTTTCCCACACTCCACTTGTTTGGTAGATTAATTTCAAACTCGGATATTTTCATAAATTCTTTTAGAATAATATATGCATCGAACTGTGACATTTTCGCCAATGTGATATAAAGCGGATTAAATGACTAATAACATATTTTCCCGTGTCTAATATAATATTTTAACATAAACTCCACCAGTCAGTTTAAAATATAGCTGTGGCAAACTAGTTGTTATACAATATACCGCGATCAATACTCCTGCAGTGCCATAGTTGATACAAATATATACGTTATAGTCAAATACAGCTATGCAACGAAAAACTAAAAAAAAACACAAGCAAAATATTGCATACAGTATACCGCAATCAATAATTGTGTTTTCACATTAGTTGTTTTAGTCTCACAAAAAAAGAAATCTACACATTGTAGTATAGCAACAATCAATACTCTAGACCTGACTGTAAACTTCACCTGTGATTATATTGTGTAAACCCAACCGCCCATGCGATAGCGTGGAATGGGTAAGATACAAATATATAAGTCATGGGTTATAGAAGTGCTAACTTATCCCAGCCATCCGGTCTAAAATATACAATTGCTATCCACTGAAAACGTTATTCCTTTTTGCATCAACTTTTTTTATAAGCATGCCATTGTGTGTATAATATAGCACTTCATCCATGGTTACATCAACTTGTTGATAACACTGCAAGTGCCCCTATAACACGAAACATAATCCTAAATTGTATCATCCTGTTTGAAAATCGTGTAATTGTGAGTTTAAGAGAACATCTTATCCCTTTGAACACGAACTTACTAACAATGTTGTAAGATAACACACTATCACATTTATAGGAATCTGTTCCCAAAGGTGCAATTGTGAGCATAGTAATGCAGTTCTGCGTATAAGAGTACACTTTATTATTTGTTCAGACATTTGCCGATATTGATGAATATGAGTATAATCGACAACTTTAATACAGAGCCATATTTCTATATAAATGAACGTGTGGGCAATAATGCAGCTGTGCTAATACGAAAACATTTGTATCCATTTTTGTATCAATCTCCCGACAGTGAGTATAACTATATCGATATGAACATCCTAACAGTCATTAAATTGTGCATAAAACAGAACATTGTATTCCTTTTTTCATCAACTTGTTTATGATTACTCAAATTGGAATGAAGAGCACATGTGTGTTTACGTGATTTTTGAAATGAAATGCAATTTTGAGTATTACAGTAGACCCTATAGAGTTTGATATGAACCTGTGGAGAATGATGGAAATATTAGGAAAACAATACACGTTATTCATTTCAACTTTCAGATCATGCTGTTGACAATAATACGATTGTTTTTAGAGCAGGACACTTTATATTTTTTTACACAAAACTTGTTAACAGTGATTGAATTGTGTGTATAACTGTACTTTTTATCCCCTTGTAATCAACTTATTGACGATGATGCACATGTGGATAAAATAGCACACGTCCCACCCCATCTTTTAATGATTGTTTCATTAGTATGCAATCTTCATTACAGTACACATTATACATTCTTAAATGGCAGTTTTGACACTCAAGAAATATAAGCATAAAATGATGTAAATATGCATAGTAAAGAACACCTTACCCCGTTCTGCGTCATCTTCTTGACAGTACTGCACCTGGGTAACAGCACACTTAATGCGTGCTAGAAAAACGCTTTGATAGGGACTTAATTGTGCGTCAAGCACAAAAGTGTGATGCAGCTATTGTTATTGCAGAGCGTTTTGTCTGTTTTTGGTTCATAAGCGCACAGCGATGCAAATGTGATATGACAGAAACTCGATAATCTTTCCAAGAATGTGGTGACAGTGAAGCAATTGTGAACATAAACAAACTTTGTTTTGTTCAGGAAAACAAAATGCTTTATTCATTTCTAGATGACACTGTTGTCATGGATGCAAATGTGCCTATCCCAGTGCACTTTTTCAGCAACTAGTCCATAATAGTGGTATTTTTCACATACCAAAACACTTGCCTCCTTTGCACATGAAGTTTAAGACACTAATTTATTTCTGACAAAGAACCTGTATCCGGTTTTACATGGACTTAGTGATAAATGATGCACCGGTGGGTACAACTTAAAATGTTATCCCTTTTTTTACCTCGATTTGTTTTCCGTGATGAAGTTCTGCGTTAATAAAACTGTTTTATATCTATTTTGAGTTTTAGCATCGTCAATTTGATGAAAATGATAAATTATGACGATAGGAGAGCACCTGTATTTATTTTCGCATCAATGTATTGATAATCTTGTCATTGTGCATATAACATAAAACTTCATTCATTCTTACATCAACTTGTTGATAACAAAGCAAGCGTGCGTATCACATACGACATACTCATGTATTATATCATCATGTTGTCAGTCGTGTAAATGAAGTGGATGAAAACAGTTCATCCCAATCATCTTGTGGACTTCTTACAATACGATAACTCACTCTCCATTATTCGTGAATCTGTTGACAAAAGTGTAATCGTGAATACATTGCAAAACTTTATAACTTTTTTTTGTTTTAGACAACTTGTTAACATTTGAGCAAGTGAGTGTATAACACTATATCGTATCATTTATACCGTGGCATTTTATACTGATAGCATTGTGAGTATAAGACACAACTGTCTCCCCTTTAGATGAAATTGCTGAAAATCATGCACTTGTGCGTATACGAGAACACTATTCTTGTTTCATCAACTTGCTGATATTGATCAGCCGTCTGAGTTATATTTGACCTAAGCTGTTCCGAATTAATTCAGAATTATAAATATACTAATGAATAAGTTAAGAACAAAGATGTGTGCTATTGTTATGTCAATATTTGAGTTTTGGACGAGAAAATTCTTATTAATAAGGAAGAAGAAAAACAAAGATGTATTCGTTTATCAGGCTTTTCGTAGTCATGTGCATATATGCTGCATTTGATATGGTGTGATTATGGCATAACCATAACATATACTCTAGAAAACTGTATCTCTTTGTATCAAAATATATCTTTTTTTCTGTTTATTTATCTCTCTGTCTCTGTCTCTCTTTGTTTGTCTGTCTGTCTCTCTCTCTCTCTCTCTGTCTCTCTGTATATCTCTATATCTGACTCTCTCTATCTCCCTCCCTCTTTACTACTATTTGTTTCACTTTGAAAGAATATCTTCATTATTTATACTATCAGTATATTTATATATGTATTAGATGATGTTCAATTGTGCTTGTTTATGATTTGTGTTATTCCATTCTCTGTTAGTTTCGTGATGAAGAGATCAGTTTCTTATATTGTCTCAGATTCATTGCAATTATCAAACCATTTGGGACAGACAACATTAGTCCGTTCGAGTAAAAAAATAAAAATAAAAAAACAGCTCGTGGGCTTCTGGATACTGGATGAATGACTATATTATATATATATATATATATATATATATATATATATATATATATATATATATATATATATACATATATCTAACGTGATTAATTTTGCATTTCAACCATTGAGATTAAAGTTACTGGTGATTCAAATTGTGCTCAACTCTGAAACTTATTTATATTGCTACTTATGTATTCAAATAATAACAAATGCGATAGATATATACTAGACGGATTTGATTTATACTACAACATAGATCCACTGACAGGAATACATATAATTTATATTACGTTGTTTAAATATGGTAACTGAAAATTGTAAGAAAATATTTAATAGTACATCAAAATGTAAATCTTCTCCTCATGGGTCAAAAACGGAAGAAAAAAAGTACCTCATCGTGTTGGCTCTAGTTGTAACTATGGTTTCGTAATAATGTGTTAGTCAAATACGACACTAACCTCAAATCTGCTGCTTTCAGATTGAAACTAAAGATTAAAGTAATGGTTGAAAGCAAAGATGCGCCTACTATGACAAGGCCAGTTCAAGTATGCTTTACAGTATGTAAAAGGAGAATTACACTGCACTAGAAAAAAAATTACTTTCATGAATTATTTAAATTTAGTCATCTTCATTATAACGCAAATCTTTGAAACTAATTGAATCCTGATAATACTATGCATATTTGCGAACCTACAACACGGTGCACTTGCAATTAAGCTAAACAAAAATGTGTCAAGAGTAGTAACAGACACTGTGCAGTTGTAAACTATTTTCTTTTTGTGATTTGAAGCACCAAACATCCAATACGACCAATTATTTCACAAAAAATCGATATATCAAAGCATGTGGATGTTTGCATAATTAACTGTGCTATTTCTTCTTCACTTGTCTTCAAAATCAGACTTTCTAATCCGCCAGCCGTTTCCTTTTTAATTCTTAGACATAAAATGAGGTCCGTGTATGAGTAAACGCATCGCATCCCTACTCTGTGCCTGTGTAAAGCCATCAAGTTAATTAGAAGAAGATTTTCTACATTGTCGTACTGAACCCGGTTGACGATAGCAATATATAGCATAGTATTTTCCCAAAGACTATTTCTAACTGACGCTAAGATTTAGAATGAGATAATGTCAGTGCACAGCAATCGAGTTAATCAGGCAGGACTGTAGCTCACATTATCATCATTGTAAATAAGACAATGGAAAGACACCCCAAAAAAGAGAGGTTATGTTATACATATATTATTCCCCTTTCTTGACTCTCATGTACCGGTGCAAATAAATTAAGGTAATCGTGTGGATTTTATATTTTAATTGCATTGGTGACGAAAAACTTTATATATACATTCTGAAAGAGTACTTTTTTACGTTTACAATTGCAGCCTTATGAATGTATTTGTTTGGTATTCAAACAAATGACGGTCTCGGTTTTGTATTCCTTTTCCATGATGCAGCTAGAACATGAAAAGGGACAAATACATTTGTACTTCAGTCTATCATAGGTGCTTCAAAAATGTATAACTCTATGAAAATATACTAATGATTCCAAAGAGGTCGACATAACAGAATGCATCATCCATTTTACATGAACTTGTTGATAAAAATGCAAGTTTGCGTATCACATAACACATTATCATTTCTTGTACCATCGTGTCCATAAAATGTGAATGATGTGAGAACAAACAGTTTATCCCTTGGACACCAATTTGTTGACAATGGTGGAATTCTTAGAATAAAATAGCACGCTATCCCTTATGCAAAAATCTGTTGACAAAAGTATAATCGTGAGTATTGCACAACATTACATATCGTTTTGTTATAGACAACTTGTTAACACTGGAGCAATTGCCTGTATAACAATATTTGTATCCTTTCTACAGCGGCTTTTTATAATGATAGCATTGTGAATATAACACAAAATTGTGTCTCTTCTAGATGAAATTGCTAAAAATCATGCACTTACGCGTATAATAGAACACTTTTCTTTTTCATCAAGTTGTTGATATTGATCAGACGTCTGAGTAATATTTGACTTGAGTTGTCCCTAATTCATTTTGAGTTATAAACATACTAATGGATAAGTTAAGAACAAATACTTTCTTTATTTGAGACTTTGGAGGAACATATGCATATTACTTAGGAACAAGACAAAACAAATATTCATTTCGCAGGTTTTTCGTAAGTCATGTGTATGTATGCTGCATTTGTGATGCTGGGATTATGGCATAGCCATAACATATACACTTAAACTAGTTTTAATTTAGCGCCAATTTATCGCAAAGTTGTGGGTCAAAACAGTTTCTTATTCATGCACGTCATATGAAACTAATATACGCGGGTGTGGTCGTCAGCTAAATAACAAAGCATGTAAATATGTTTATTGTGTTTTAGTATAAATATATATATATATATATATATATATATATATATATATATATATATATATAT
This sequence comes from Margaritifera margaritifera, assembly GCA_029931535.1. Lineage (NCBI taxonomy): Eukaryota > Metazoa > Mollusca > Bivalvia > Unionida > Margaritiferidae > Margaritifera > Margaritifera margaritifera. The sequence continues at coordinate 24,278 of JAQPZY010000361.1, forward strand.
AACTTGCTTATTGAAAGTGTAAAAGACACTTTTACTAATTTGACAGATTGTTAGCGAAAATAGTATGATCTTCATTCCAGAACAAGCATACAACAATATTGTTATGAAATGTTCAAGATAGCACAACTATTGCTTGAAATCGAGTTCTTACTTAAAAAATCGCATTTAATCGTTGAACATACTCACTCGAATATATAATATCATGATTAAAACACAACACGCAAATCAGAATGAATATGACTTCAAAAACCATTAAATAAAATAAACAGGGGAGAGATTTTTATCAAATTCAAGATAATAAAATCAGCAATAACTCTAAGTAGTTTATCTCACTTAACTTTGAATAATTTTTGTCGCGTGAAACAAAAGTCTTGAAAGCAGACGCTGTTCTCCAAATTGCTATTTGTGTAACCGTTTTAATTCAAAAATATAAAATTAATGTGTATTAAAACAGCGGTCTTTCTTTTGTACGGTGTGCCATGATATCAGAGTAGCATGATTTTATGTTAATTCCTATTTGGCAAATGTGCCGCTAGCAAAGTCCCCTTTGTCACTCATTAGACGGTAAACACATAAATCTAAGATTTGTTTTCAAATATAACCATTATTTTTATGATATTAAATGCACTACTGTGATAGTGTGACCTGACAGTTTTTTACTGTCTCTACATACCCGGATGTAAAGCAAAACAGTTACCAGGCACAATATCGTTCCCAATGCTATCATTAACAGCAGACCCTTAGTAAAGAAGATAATCCGTGCTATTTTCAAGCTTGTATTACAAACAAGCACAAAGTGGACGACTGCATTTGTATGGCACTATATTGGTGGCTGTATCATCGGAATTATATTTTTATAATTCCAGAATGAGAATATCGAACTGTATGTTAAACTTTGCGATTCAGCAAACTTAACGCATGTCATGTATACTAATGAAAAGTGTGTTTATTAGTGTAAACAACTAGAAAGATAATAAATGCAAAAGCAAAAAAAAAATAATAAAAAAATGATGTATTCGCTATCCACAGACAAATATATTAAATCAATTGTTTCCATCAAATACTCTCTATATTATCACACACATGGCCTTTTCAGTGGCAACATGGGTCTAACATGTTTCGCGTTTTACCTTTCGTTGGTACCATATAGCCACATATTAAATTGTGAAGTTAATATCACACGGCCTAAAAACTGCGATTATCCGGACGCATTGGGAACCTTTATTTCTAATCCGTCATCCGATGGATATAACTTTGATCAAAACGTAATACTATGAAAGAAGTAACTGGAAAAAATAATGATCACAATAGCATACGTCTGTATATACAGATATTGGAAGGAAGTAAATATTAACCTGTTGATATGTTTAAGAAAATTACAGGACGATGACATAGGTGTGATGGACAGTCATTGTATGTGTGGTCTGCTAATATGGATGTATTCATATCACTGGTTAATTCACGTTTATCGTTGCTCTACAGCTTATTAAATAGACTTGTATTACGGAACAACCTAGATCGAACCGCTGTAAGCCTTTAATTATGCATGATTAGATTGGAATTTCTCAATAACAACTTGCAAAATCCTATGTAAAAATAAAGCATATCTCTTTGTATCCCACTGTCTCTTTCTCTTTATCTCTCTCTCTCTCTCTTTTACTATTCGTTTAACTTTGAAAACTATCTTCATTATTTATAATATCAGTATATTTATAACTGTATTAGATGATGGTCCAGTGTTTGTTTATGATTTGTGTTATTCTGTTCTCTGTTGGAACGTGATCGACAAATCAGTTTATTGTATAGTCTCAAATACATTGCAACTATCAAATAATTTTGAACAAACGAAAGTAGTACGTTCGAGCTAAAAACCGTGGATCTCTTGATACTGGATGTTTAACAATATGTGTGGATTCATATCTAATGTGATCATTTTTGCATTTCAATATTGAGATTAAAGTTACTCGTGATTCAAACTGTGCTCAACTCTCAAACGTATTGATATCGGTACTTATGTATTAAAATCATCACAAATTAGATCATTATATCATACATGGGTTTGATTTATTCTACTATATAGGGTCACTGACACGTACATATATAATCTATATTACGTTCTTTAAATACGGAAAATGAAAAGTTTAAAACAAAATCATTAAATAGTTCATAAAAATGTAAATCTTCTCCTGATAGGTCAAGAATGAAACAAAAGAGGTCATCGAGCTCGCTCTTTTTGTAACTATGGTTTCCTAATGACGTGTTAGTCAAATACTACACTCACTATACAAAAACTGTTCCATCACAGAATGTAACTAAAGACTGAAGTAACGATTGAAAGCAAAGATGTGCCTACTATGACAAGTCGAGTCACAGGATTCATTAAAGTATGCAAAAGGAGAATTAAACCTGCATTAGGGAAAAATATGTTAGTGAATTATTTAAATTTAGTCAGATTCATGATAACACAAATCTTTGAAACTAATTGAATCCTGATAATACCATGCATATTTTCGATCCACAACACGGTAAACTTGCAATTAAATACAACAAAATTTATCTAGATTAGTAACAGACAAAACTGTGAAGTTTGTAAACTTATCGTTTTTGTGATTTGTAGAACTAAACATCGAATACTACCGATTATTTCACAAACAAATCGATATATCATATCATGTGGAAATTTGCATAATTAAATGCCTTATTTCTTCCTAATGTGTGTTCAAAACTAGCCGTACCTTTTGTATTTTTTGACGTAAAGTGAGGTCCATTTGTGAGCAAAAGCATCGCATCTCTACTCTGTGCCTGTGTAAAACCATCAAGTTAATTAGAATTACAGTTTTATATATGTTAATAATGTGTCAAGCTGATGGTAAAAGGATATAGCGCATTCTTTTCCTAACGACTCTTTCAAATTGTTGCTAATATTTAAAATGAGATCGTGTCAGTTCAAACAATCAAGTTAATCAGGCAGAACTGAAGCTCACAATTACGTCATTGTAAACAAGAGGACGGAAAGACCGGAAAGTGATTATATTATACGCTAGTTATACTCCTTTCTTGACTCTCAGATCAACAACGAGATATGGACTAAACACAGTTACGGACATCGCAATATATACAAATCGAAACAATATCGAGTTTGGCGGTTGGAGGTTTAGATTTAAATTGCATTGTTGTCGAAAAACTTGATGAAAACATTCTGATAGGGTACTATTTTATGTTAACAATTTCATCCTTGTAAATGGATTGATTGGTATTAAAGTAAATGACGATTACTGTTTTTATTTTCCTTTTGATGGTGTAGCCAGTACAGAAAAAAGAACGAATAAATCTGTACTTCACTAGACTGTAGGTGCTTCAAATATATCACTTTATGAATATGTACTGATCAGTTCAAAGAGGTTGAATTATCTCTCAATACATACTTTCACAGAACAATAATTGTTAATAAGTGCAATATAAAGAATTGCTAAAATACGCTAAATCTATTATTGGCCTAATATGATTTTATGCAATTATTTGTGCATCAATTTTTGGGTACAAAGGTCCAAAGCAGTTACTAAACATTGTTTCTAACTCGGGAAATAATGATTGCTAAAGATTCGCATACATTTATATTTCCTAAGTAACAGTTACATGTTTCCGAGCAAAAATAAACTTATATCAATGTATATAACTTATAGAAAAAATTAAAAGACCATTTGAGTAAATGATTGTATTATCATTGATATTGATTGTGTTTCCTTTTCCTAAAGTAAATGCTATAAATACGCACTTACATTTCATTTTGATTGCGCATTATTGCCTTAAGTGATATAACTCAGTGTTAGTTGTACATATAACATAAATTGGTAATACCCTTTTACTTTAGATAATGTGTTATGAATTATATTTTAAAGATTTGATACATTGTATAGAGAGGTTACGTTTTCATTAACAAAGAACATAGCTGAGGACGCAAAATAATTGTAATGCGACTTACACCAAACCGATATTAGGGCGTTTATATAGAAAGGTAAAATAAAAAAGGTAGATACAATTGTCATGTTCTACAAGGAGAAATCCTCAATTGATAATTGAGTCGTGTATGATTGTAATATAGAGCAGAATAATGAATATTCGTTATTTTCTCTTTTACTCGGGCCGAGTGGTCTAAGGGGCTCGATTTTAGAGATAACTCACACATCTCACATCTGTTCACGTGAGTTCTTGTCTCGGCTTGGCCAACGTGGGCATGCGTGAAAGTTTGCCAATAGCTTCTCGTGGGTCGGTGGTTCTTCCAGGGGTTTTCACGAATTCTTCCTACACCAAATACACTGGCAGCTGTGTACACCCTATCATGTGCTGAAAAATTGCGTTAAACAAACAAAACCAACCAAACCAACTCTTTTACTCATGATAAAAAGGTTAATTCATAGACAAAAAAAGCATTATTTACTTCCAAAACAAATGGCAAATCCTATTATCTTCTGTTACATCTGAAAGGGTGTACCTTTGTGTCTAAATTCTCTTACAAATACTTCAATTTCCAGTCTCTATATGCCGGTCTATGTGATTCTCTGTGCACGATAATTTTGAATTGGTGTACATTTTCTTACTGCTTAGCATCTTCCCAGAGAAAGAAAATCACATACACAATATTAATGATTTTCTTTGAGACTTAAATAGGATGAAACAAAAGCTGTTTAGGCGCAGTTTGTATTGTGGTACTTTGAAGAGACGACACAAGTATCATATACTTAATAACTTTGATTTGTATGTATCTACAGCAGCACTGAAGCATGGCTGCACGGTTAAGTTAATTGTCTACAGTGTGGTTAGCTGCATGGTACAATGCATCTTAGAAAGCAGCAATCAAAGTAAAGGACAATGTGATGCGATTGGTGACACATGAAAAGACAAGATATGTTATACTTATCTGAAAAGTAAACTTCATTGATTCTTTTGCGTTAGGTCGAAAATATATCTTCAAACAGATAATACTATAATTTATAAATGCCAATTTTACGAAATTATGGCAGTAGTGTATAAATATGCAGTTCTGGGTCACATAAACGGGTTTTCAAAACATTGTAAGTGAAACTGTATTCGATGATGTTCGAATGAGTTAGCTCATGATTTATATTACACTGTACTATATTAGCGTCGCAATCGACACATTACTTTATTTCACAGAAACACTAGCACATTGTAATAAGCTAGCAATTAGGGAGAAAAATAGTAGTCGTTTTGAAAAATAAAACAGGTCATGTGAATGTTTGTCTGTATTTTTTTATAGACATCAACTATGAAGATTTTTATATTTCCACACAGAGGTAAAAGTTACTCGTAAATAGGTATAAAGAATACCACATTACCTATACGAGGTTGCAACATGGAAATAGGTGTTATGGTCTGCTCACAATTGCATTATTGCCAACAAGTTCGTGTCAGAAGGTGCAACATGTGCAAGGCTTAGAAATTATCAGGATAACGAGAGACTCTTTGTTTTTAGAGCTAAATATTGGCAATGATGCAATTATTTTATGTCAGAAGACAATATCTCTTTTTACATCCACAGTCTTAAAGTAAGGCACCTGTGGGGAGAAGATAAACATTCATCACAAGTTGCATCAACTTGTTTCCAATGACGCATTAGTAATCATAATAATGCACTTCCCACATTTTGACCTCAAATTCGTGAAAAGTATGCAAATGATGTAATCGTCATGATTGGGTGTCCTGTTGAACAAGATGATACAAACCTGTATAATGTGTCATGGTCCATGCCCAATTGGAATAGTGTCATCAAGTTGTTGTAAAGAGAGATAGAGTGTTGTATTCTACTCAGCAATACATCATTGTCAGCAAATTGGCGTCAAGAGACATAAACATTCTGGTGATACTCAGAATTGCATGACTGTCAACACGTTGACATCAAAATGTATAAGGTTTTTCAGTAAAGTCACAATTGCTTCGTTGGAAACACGTCTGTACAGAAAATGAAAAATGTGATTTCTTTCATTGACAATGACAGAATTGTAATCACAATGATTTGAAAAGGATAAAATCCTATGGTGTACTCATTTTGTTCCATTCTCACTACCTTGAGCTAAAAAGTGATGAAATCTGTCGCTAAATTCACAATTGCATCATTGTGAATACGGTCATGTAAACAGACATAAATTGGCGTCAGGAGACATACATATTCTAGTGATACTCATAACTGCATGACTTTCAACACGTTGATGTCAAAATGTATAAGGTGTCGCATTAAAGTCACAATTGCTTTTTTGGTAACACATCTGTACAGAAAAGTATAAAGTGCTTTCTTACACTGACAATGACAGAATTGTCAAGACAATGATTTAAAATGATAAGATCCTATGGTGTGCTCATCTTGAACCATTCTCTACCATAAGTCTTTTGGCACGTTCACAATTGCATCATACGGTCATGTAAACAGACATAAAGTGTTCGGTTATGGCCACAATTGCACTTTCTTAAGAAGATGACAATGTATCATAGAATGTTTCTGATTGGATCATTCGGTGCAAACTGTTGTAAACAGGTATAACGAATACCGCATTACCTACACGAAGTTGCATCATGGAAACAGGTGTTATGGTCTGTTCACAATTGCATTATTGCTAACAAGTTCGTGTCAGAAGATGCAAAATGTGCAAGGCTTAGAAATTATCAGGATAACGAAAGACTATTTGTTTTTAGAGCATCTTGTTGGCAATGATGCAATTATTTTATGTCAGCAGGCCATATCTCTTCTCTCATCCACATCTTTAAAGAAAGGACACTGTGTTGAAAAGACAAACATAAATCACGATTTGTATCAACGTTTTTCCAATCACGCATTAGTGCGCATAACAGAGAACGTCCTACATTTTGACCTTAAATTCGTGAAAAATATGGAAATGATATAATCGATATCATTGGGTGTACTGTTGCATACGATGATACAAAACGGTATTATGTGTCATGTTCCATGCCAAATTGGAATATTGTCATAAAGTTAGTGTTGCATTCCACTCACCAATACATCACTGTCAGCAAATTGGCGTCAGGAGACATGCACATTCAACTGATACTCAGAATTGCATGACTGTCAACACGTTGATGTCAAAATCTATAAGGTGTCTCATTAAAGTCACAATAGCTTCGTTGGAATCACGTCTGTACAGTAAAGGATAAAGTGCTTTCTTACACTGACAATGTCAAAAGTGTCAAGACAAATATTTGAAAACGATAAGATCCTATGGTGTGCTCATTTTGTACCATTCTCACTACCGTGAGCTAAAGAGGGATGAAGTCTTTTGGCACATTCACAATTGCATCATTGTGAATACGGTCATGTAAACAGACATAAAGTGTTTGGTTATAGCCACAATTGCACTTTCTCAAGAAGCTGACAAGGTATCATAGAATGTTTCTTATTGTATCATTCTGTGCAAACTGTTGTAAAAAGGAATAAGGTATACCACATTACCAACACGAGGTTGCAACATGGAAACAGGTGTTACGGTCTGCTCCGAATTGCATTATTGATAACAAGTTCGTGTCAGAAGTTGCAACATGTGCAAGGCTTTGAAATTATGAGGATAATGTAAGACTATTTGTTCTTAAAGACAATTGTTGGCATTGATTCATTTATTTTATGTCAGAAGACCATATTTCTTTTCACATCTACATGCTTAAAGGAAATAACTTGTGTTTTAAAGACAAATATTTATCACGATTTGCATCAACATATTTCCAATGACGCATTTGCGCACATAACAGAGCACTTTCTACATTTTGACCTTAAATTCGTGAAAAGTATGCAAATGATATTATCGTCATGATTGGATGTTCTGTTGAACACGATGATACAAACCGGCATAATGTGCATTGTTCCATGCCCAAATGGAATACTGTCATCAAGTTGTTGTTAAGAGAAATAGAGTGTTGCATTTTTCTCACGAATACATCACTCTCAGCAAATAGGCGTCAGGAGATATACACATTCTAGTGATATCCAGAATTCCATGACTATCAACACGTTGATGTCAAAATGTATCAGGTGTCTCATTAAAGTCACAATTGCTTCGTTGGAAACACGTCTGTACAGAAAAGGATCAAGTGCTTTCTTACACTAACAATGACAGAATTGTCAAGACAATGATTTGAAAACGAAGAAATCCTATGGTGTGCTTATTTTGTACCATTCTCACAACTGTGAGCTAAAGAGGGATGAAGACTTTTGTCACATTCACAATAGCATCATTGTGAATACGGTCATGTAAACAGACATAAAGTGTACGGTAATGGCCACACTTTCACTTCCTCAAGAAGCTGACTAGGTATCATAGAATGTTTCTAATTGGATCATTATGTGCAAACTGTTGTAAACAGTTAAAACGAATACCACATTACCTACACAAGTTTGCAACATGGAAACAGGTGTTATGGTCTGCTCACAATTGCATTATTGACAACAAGTTTGTGTCAGAAGATGCAACATGTGCAAGTCTTAGAAATTATCAGGATAACAAAAGACTATTTGTTTTTAGTACTTGTTGGCAATGACGCAATTATTTTATGTCAGAAGACGATATCTCTTTTCACATCCACATCTTTAATGAAAGGACACTGTGTTGAAAAGACAAACATAAATCACGATTTGCATCAACGGTTTTCCAATGACACATTAGTGCGCATAACAGAGCCCTTCATACATTTTGACCTCAAATTCGTGCAAAGTATGCAATTGATACACTCGTCATGATTGGGAGTACTGTTGGATACGATGATACAAACCGATATAATGTGTCATGTTCCATGCCCAATTGGAATACTGTCATCAAGTTGTTTTTAAGAGAGACTGAGTGTTGCATTCTACTCACCAATACATCACTGTCAGCAAATTGGCGTCAGGAGACATGCACATTCTAGTGATACTCAGAATTGCATGACTGTCAACACGTTGATGTCAAAATGTATAAGGTGTCTCATTAAAGTCACAATTGCTTCGTTGGAAACACGTCTGTACAGTAAAGGATAAAGTGCTTTCTTACACTGACAATGACATTATTGTCAAGACAATGATTTTTAAAGGATAAGATCCTATGGTGTGCTCATTTTGTACCATTCTCACTATCTTGAGCTGAAGTGGGATGAATTATTTTTGCAACATTCACAATTGCAGCATTGTGAATACGGTCATGTAAGCAGACATAAAGTGTTCGGTTACAGACACAATTGCACTTTCTCAAGAAGCTGACAAGGTATCATAGAATCTTTCTGATTGGATCATTCTGTACAAACTGTTGTAAACAGGTATAAATAATTCCACATTACCTCCACGAGATGGCAACATGGAAACAAGTTCACAATGATGCAATTGTGAATGAATATAGCTAAGGACTTCATCCATCTTTAGCTCAAGGTGGTGAGAATTCTACAAAATAAATTAACCATTGGATCTTATCCTTTTCAAACCATTGTCTTGACAAAACTATCATTATATGAGTCAGAAAGCACTTATCTTTTTCTGTACAAACGTGTTTCCAACGATGCAATTGTGACTTTATTGAAACACCTTATACATTTTGACATCATCGTGTTGACAGTCATGTTATTATGAATATCACTAGAATGTATATGTCTCCTGACGCCAATTTGCTGACAGTGATGTATTGGTGAGTTGAATACAACACTCTATCCAACTTAACAACAACTTGATGACAGCATTCCAATTTGGCATGGAACATGACACATTATACCGACGATTACATCATTTGCATACTTATCAAGAATTTTGGGGTCTATATGAATGAAAGGATATATTATGCGCACTAATGCGTCACTGGAAAAAAGTTGACACAAATCGTGATATGTGTTTGTCTTTTCCCCACAGGTTCCTTACTTTAAGGATGTGGATGAGAAAAGTGATATGGTCCTCTGACATAAAATAATTGAATCACTGCCAACAAGATGCCCTAAAAACAAATAGTCTTAAGTTATCCTGATAATTTCGAAGTCTTGCACATGTTTCACCTTCTGACACGGACATGTTGGCAATAATGCAATTGTGAGCAGACCATAATACCTATTTCCATGTTGCAACCTCGTGTAGGTAATGTGGTATTCTTTATACCTGTTTACAACAGTTTGTACAGAATGATCCAATCAGAAACATTGTATGATACCTTGTCAGCTTCTTGAAAAAGTGCAATTGTGACTAAAACTTTACACTTTATGTCTGTTTATTTTACCGTACTCACAATGATGCAATTTTGAATGAATGTAGCAAAAGACTTCATTCCTCTTAAGCTCAAGGTAGTGAGAATTCTACAAAATAAATACAGCATTGGATCTTGTCCTTTTCAAACCATTGTCTTGACAAAACAATCATTCTGTGTGTCAGAATGCACTTTATCCTTTTCTGAACAGACGTGTTTCCAACGAACCAATTGTGACTTTATTGAAACACCTTATACATTTCGACATCGACGTGTTGACAGTTTGAATATCAATAGAATGTGTATGTCTCCTGACGCCAATTTGATGACAGTGGTGTATTGGTGTGTAGAATGCAACACTATATCTTTATTAACAACAACTTAGCGACAGTATTTCAATTGGGCTTGGAACATGACAAATTATACCGGTTTGTATCATCTTGTTCAACACAACACCTTATCATGGCGATTACATCATTTGCATACTTTTCAAGAATTTGATAACAAAACGTATGAAGGGCTCTGTCATGCTCACTAATGCGTCATTATAAACAAGTTGATGCAAGTCGCAAGGAATGTTTGTCTTTTAAGAAACAGGTGACTTACTTTAAGGCTGTAGATGTGAAAAGAGGTATGTTCCTCTGACATAAAATAATTGCATCATTGCCAACAAGTTGCCCTAAAAACAAATAGTGTCACGTTATCCTAATAATTTCTAAGCTTTGCACATGTTGCACCTTCTGACACGATCTTGTTGGCAAACATGCAATCTTGAGCAGACCATAACACCTGTTTAAATGTTGCAACCTCGTGTAGGTAATGTGGTATTCTTTATACCTGTTTACAACAGTTTGTACAGAATGATCCAATCAGAAACATTTAATGATACCTTGTCAGCTACTTGAGAAAGTGCAATTGTGACTAAAACTTTACTCTTTATGCTTGTTTACATGACCGTATTCACAATGATGCAATTTTGAATGAATGTAGCAAAAGACTTCATCCCTCTTTAGCTCAAGGTAGTGAGAATTCTTCAAAATAAATACACCATCGGATCTTATTCTTTTCAAAGCATTGTCTTGACAATAATGTCATTGTATGTGTCAGAAAGAACTTTATCCTTTTCTGTACAGACGTGTTTCCAACGAAGCAATTTTGACTTTATTGAAACACCTTATACATTTTGACATCAACGTGTTGACTTTCATTCAATTCTGAATATCACTAGAATGTGTATGTCTCCTGACGCCAATTTGCTGACAGTGATGTATTGGTGAGTAGAATGCAACACTCTATCTCTCTTAACAACAACTTGATGACAGTATTCCAATTTGGCATGGAACATGACACATTGTACCGGTTTGCATCATCTTGTTCAACACAACACCTTATCTTGACGATTCCATCATTTGCATACTTTTCAAGAATGTGAGGTCAAAATGTATGAAGGGCACTGTTATGCGCACTAATGCGTTTTTTAAACAATTTGATGCAAATCGTAATGAATATTTGTCTTTTCCAAACAGGTGACTTACTTTAAGGCTGTGGATGTGAAAAGAGATATGTTCCTCTATCATAAAATAATTGCATCATTGCCAACAAGTTGCTCTAAAAACAAATAGTGTCACCTTATCCTGATAATTTCTAAGCCTTGCACATGTTGCACCTTCTGACACAAACTTGTTGGCAATAATGCAATTGTGAGCAGACCATAACACCTGTTTCCGTGTTGCAACCTCTTGTAGGTAATGTGGTATTCTTTATACCTGTTTACAACAGTTTGTACAGAATGATCCAATCAGAAAAATTGTATGAAACCTTGTCAGCTTCTTGAAAAAGGGCAATTGTGACTAAAACTTTACACTTTATATCTGTTTACATGACCGTATTCACAATGATCCAATTGTGAATGAATGTAGCAAAAGACTTCATCCCTCTTTAGCTCAAGGTAGTGAGAATTATACAAAATAAATACACCATTGCATCTTATCTTTTTCAAGCCATTGTCTTGACAAAACTATGATTCTATGTGTCAGATAGTACTTTATCCTTTTCTGCACAGACGTGATTCCAACGAAGCAATTGAGACTTTTTTGAAACACCTTATACATTTAGACATCAACGTGTTGACAGTCATTCAATTCTGAATATCACTAGAATGTGTATGTCTCCTGACGCCAATTTGCTGACAGTGATGTATTGGTGAGTAGATTGCAACACTCTATCTCTCTTAACAACAACTTGATGACAGTATTCCAATTAGGCATGGAACATGACACATTATACAGGTTTGTAGCATCCTGTACAACACAACACCTTATCATGACGATTACATCAGTTGCATACTTTTCAAGAATTTTAGTTCAAAGTGTATGAAGGTCTCTATTATGCGCACTAATGAGTCATTATAAACAAGTTGATGCAAATCGTAAGGAATGTTTGTCATTTCCCAACAGGTGACTTCCTTTAAGGCTGTGGATGTGAAACAAGATATGTTCTTCTAACATAACATAATTGCATCATTGCGAGCAAGTTAGTCTAAAAACAAATAGTGTCTCGTTATACTGATTATTTCTAAGCCTTGCACATGTTGCACCTTCCAACACGAACTTGTTGGCAATAATGCAATTGTGAGTAGACCATAACATGTTTTCATGTTGCAACCTCGTGTAGGTAATGTGGTATACTTTATACCTGTTTACAACAGTTTGTACAGAATGATCCAAGCAGACACATTCTATGATTCCTTGTCAGCTTTTTGAGAAAGTGCAATTGTGGCTATAACCGAACAATTTAAGCATGTTTACATGACCGTATTCACAATGATTCCATTGTGAATGTAGCAAAAATCTTCATCCCTCTTTTACTCAAGGTAGTGAGAATGCTACAAAATAAACACACAATAGGATCTTATCCTTTTCAAATTATAGTCTTGACAATAATGGCATTGCCTGTGTCAGAATGCACTTTATCCTTTTTTGTATTGACGTTTTTGCAACGAAGCAATTATTTCTTTATTGAAATAACCTTATACATTTTGACATCGACGTGTTGATAGTCATTCAATTCTGAATATCACTAGAATGTGTATGTCTACTGACGCCAATTTGCTGACAGTGATGTATTGGTGACTAGAATGCAACACTCTATCTAGCTTAACAACAACTTGAAGACAGCATCGCAATTTGGCATGGAACATGACACATTATACCGGTTTGTATCATCTTGTTCAACACAACACCTTATCATGACGATTACATAATTTGCATACATTTCATGAATTTGAGTCAAAATGTATGAAGGGCTCTGTTATGCGCACTAATGAATCATTGGAATCAAGTTAATGCATATCGTGAGGAATGTTTGTAATTTCCAAACAGGTGACTTACTTTAAGGCGTTGGATGTGATAAAAGATATGTTCCTCTGACATAAAATAATTGTATCATTGCCAACAAGTTGCTCTAAAAACAAATAGTGTCAGGTTATCCTGATAATTTCTAAGCTTTGCACATGTTGCACCTTCTGACACGATCTTGTTGGCAATAATGCAATTGTGAGCAGACCATAGCACCTGTTTAAATGTTGCAACCTCGTGTAGGTAATGTGGTATTCTTTATACCTGTTTACAACAGTTTGTACAGAATGTTCCAATCAGAAACATTTTATGATACCTTGTCAGCTTCTTGAGAAAGTGTAATTGTGACTAAAACTTTACACTTTATGCCTGTTTACATGACCGTATTCACAATGATGCAATTTTGAATGAATGTAGCAAAAGACTTCATCCCTCTTTAGCTCAAGGTAGTGAGAATTCTTCAAAATAAATACACCATCGGATCTTATTCTTTTCAAATCATTGTCTTGACAATAATGCCATTGTATGTGTCAGAAAGAACTTTATCCTTTTCTGTACAGACGTGTTTCCAACGAAGCAATTGTGACTTTATTGAAACAAATTATACATTTTGACATCAACGTGTTGACTTTCAAGCAATTCTGAATATAACTAGAATGTGTATGTCTCCGGACGCCAATTTGCTGACAGTGATGTATTGGTGAGTAGAATGGAACACTCTATCTCTCTTAACAACAACTTGATGACAGCATTCTAATTTGGCATGGAACATGACACATTATACCGGTTTGCATCATCTTGTTCAACACAACACCTTATCTTGACGATTCCATCATTTGCATACTTTTCAAGAATGTGAGGTGAAAATGTATGAAGGGCACTGTTATGCGCACTGATAGGTTTTTTAAACAAGTTGATGCAAATCGTAAGGAATGTTTGTCTTTTCCAAACAGCTGACTTACTTTAAGGCTGTGGATGTGAAAAGAGATATGTTCCTCTGACATAAAATAATTGCATCATTGCCAACAAGTTGCTCTAAAAACAAATAGTGTCACGTTATCCTGATAATTTCTAAGGCTTGAACATGTTGCACCTTCTGACACAAACTTGTTGGCAATAATGCAATTGTGAGCAGACCATAACATATGTTTCCATGTTGCAATCTCGTGTAGCTAATGTGGTATTATTTATGCCTGTTTACAACAGTTTGTACAGAGTGATCCAATCAGAAACAGTCTATGATACCTTGTCAGGTTCTTGAAAAAGTACAATTGTTTCTATAACCGAACACTTTATGTCTGTTTACATGAGCGTATTCACAATGATGCAATTTTGAATGAATGTACCAAAACACTTCATCCCTCTTTAGCTCAAGGTAGTGAGAATTCTACAAAATAAATACACCATTGGATCTTATCCTTATCAAGCCATTGTGTTGACAAAACTATCATTCTATGTGTCAGATAGAACTTTATCCTTTACTGCACAGACGTGATTCCAACGAAGCAATTGTGGTTTTACTGAAACACCTTACACATTTTGACATCAAAGTGTTGTCAGTCATGCAATTCTGAATATGACTAGAATGTGTATGTCTCCTGACGCCAATTTGCTGACAGTGATGTATTGGTGAGCAGAATGCAACACTCTATCTAACTTAACAACAACTTGATGACAGTATTCCAATTGGGCATGGAACATGACACATTATACCGCTTTGTATCATCTTGTTCAACACAACACCTAATCATGACGATTACATCATTTGCATAGTTTTCAAGAATTTGAGGTCAAAATGTAGGACGGGCTCTGTTATGCGCACTAATGCGTCATTATAAACAAGTTGATTCAAATCGTAAGAAATGTTTGTCTTTTCCAAACAGGTGACTTTCTTTAAGATTGTGGATGTGAAAAGAGATATGTTCCTCTGACATAAAATAATTGCATCATTGCCAACAAGTTGCTCTAAAAACAAATTGATTCACGTTATCCTGATAATTTCTAAACCTTGCACATGTTGCACCTACTGACACGAACTTGTTGGCAATAATGCAATTGTGAGCAGACCGTAAAACCTGTTTCCATGTTGCAACCTCGTGTAGGTAATGTGGTACTATTTATACCTGTTTACTACAGTTTGTACAGAATGATCCAATCAGAAACATTCTATGATACCTTGTCAGCTTCTTGAAAAGTGCAATTGTGACTAAAACTTTACACTTGATGTCTGTTTACATGACCGTATTTACAATGATGCAATTGTAAATGAATGTAGCAAAAGACTTCATCCCTCTTTAGCTCAAGGTAGTGAGAATTCTATAAAATATATACACCATTGAATTTTATCCTTTTCAAATCATTGTCTTGACAATAATGTCATTGTATGTGTCATAAAGCACTTTATCCTTTTCTGTACCGACGTGTTTCCAACGAAGCAATTGTGACTTTATTGAAACTCCTTATACATTTTGACATCAACGTGTTGACAGTCATGCAATTCTTAATATAACTAGAATGTGTATGTCTCCGGACGCCAATTTGCTGACAGTGATGTATTGGTGAGTAGAATTCAACACTCTATCTAACTTAACAGCAACTTGATGACAGTATTCCAATTTGGCATGGAACATGACACATTATACCGGTTTGTATCATCTTGTTCAACACAATACGTTATCAAGACGATTACATAATTTGCATACCATTCACGAATTTGAGGTGAAAATGTAGGAAGTGCTCTGTTATGCTTACTAATGCGTCATTGGAAACAAGTTGATGCGAATCGTGATAAATGTTTGTATTTTCCCTACAAGTTACTCTAAGAATGTGGAGGTGAAAAAATATATGATCTTCTAACATGAAATAATATATATCATTGTCTCTATATGGTATCATAAATCTAACACATATGTGTTACATGTATCTAATTTTTTTCACTATTTCACCGCGTTACCACCACTAAAATATGTCTGAGTTTCTTTCAATTTCAATAACAAGTAACTTTTAGCTCAGTGTTGAAATATACAAATCTTCTTAGTTGATGTCTATAAAAAAATACAGACAAACATTCACATGACCTGTTTTATTTTTGAAACCGTCTACTATTTTTCTTCCTAATTGCTAGCTTATTGCAATGTACAAGTGTTTCTGTGAAATAAAGTAATGTGTCTATTGCGACGCTAATATAGTACAATGTAATATAAATAATCAGCTAACTCATTCGAACATCACTGAATACAGTTACACTTACAATGTTTTGAAAACCCGTTTATGTGACCCAGAACTGCATATTTCTACACTTCTGCTATAATTTCGTAAAATTGGCATTTATAAATTATAGTATGATCTGTTTGAAGATATATTCTCGACCTAGCGCAATAGAATCAATGAAGTTTACTTTTCAGATAAGTATAGCATATGATGTCTTTTCATGTGTCACCAATCGCATCACATTGTACTGTACTTTGATTGCTGCTTTCTAAGATACATTGTACCAATGAGTTAACCACACTGTAGACAACTAACTTAACCTTGCAGCTATTCTTCAGTGCTGCTGTAGATACATACAAATCAAAGTTACTAGGTATATGATACTTGTGTCGCCTCTTCAAAGTACCACAATACAAACTGCGCCTAAACAGCTTTTGCTTCATCGTATTAAAGTCTCAAAGAAAATCATTAATAGTTTGTATGTGATTTTTTCTCTGGGAAGATGTTAAGTAGTAAGAAAATGTACACCAATTCAAAATTATCGTCCACAGAGTATATAGAGACTGGAAATTGAAGTATTTGTAAGAGAATTGAGACACAAATGTACACCCTTTCAGATGCAACAGAAGATAATAGGATTTGCCATTTGTTTTGGAAGTAAATAATGCTTTTTTTGTCTATGAATTAACCTTTTTATCAGGAGTAAAAGAGTTGGTTTGGTTGGTTTTGTGGGTTTAACGGCATTGTTCAGCTCATGATAGGCTGTACACAGCTGCCAGTGTATTTGGTGTAAGATGAATCCGTGAAAACCCCTAGAAGAACCACCGACCCACGAGAAGCTATTGGCAAACATTCTCACATGCCCACGTTGGTCAAGCCGAGACAAGAACTCACGTGAACAGATGTGAGAGGTGTGAGTGATCTCTAAAATCGAGCTCCTTGGACCACTCGGCCCGAGTAAAGGAGACAATCACGAATATTCATTATTCTGCTCTATATTACGTTCATACATGAGTCAATTATCAATTAAGGATTTATCCTTGTCGAACATGACAATTGTATCTAACTTTTTTATTTTACCTTTCTATATAAACGCCCTAATATCGGTTTGGTGTAAGTCGCATTAGAATTATTTTGGGTCGTCAGCTATGTTCTTTGTTCATGAAAACGTAATCTCTCAATACAATGTATCATATCTTTAAAATATAATTCATAACATATTATCAAAAGTAAAAGGTTATTACCAATTTATGTTATACGTACAACTAACACTGAGTTATATCACGTAAGGCAATAATGAGCAATCAAACTTAAATGTAAGTGCTTATTTATAACATTTACTTTAGGAAAAGGAAACACAATCAATATCAATGATAATACAATTATTTACTCAAATGCTCTTTTATTTATTTCTATAAGTTATATAAATTGATGTAAGTTTATTTTGGCACGGAAACATTTAACTGTTACTTAATAAATATAAATGTATGCGAATTTTTAGCTATCATTATTTTCCGAGTTAAAAACAATGTTTAGTAACTGCTTTGGACCTTTGTACCAAAAATATTGATGTACAAATAATTGCATACAATCATATTAGGCCAAAATTAGATTTAGTGTATTTTAGCAATACTTTACTATGCAATTATTAACAATTATGGTTCCGTGAAAGTATGTATTGAGATATAATTCAACCTCTTTGAACTGATCAGTACATATTCATACAGTTTTATATTTGCAGCACCTACAGTCTAGTGAAGTACAGATGTATTCGTTCCTTTTTTTCTGTACTGTCTACACCATCAAAAGGGAAATACAAACAGTAATCGTCAATTACTTAAATACCAATCAATCCATTTACAAGGATGAAATTGTGAACATAAAAGAGTACCCTATCAGAATGTTTTCATCAAGTACTTTCGACAACAATGCAATTTAAATCTAAATCTCCACCCGACACACTCGATTTTGTTTCCATTTTTATATATTGCTATGTCCGTAACTGTGCTTAGTCCATATCTCGTTCTTGATCTGAGAGTCAAGAATGGAGTATAATGAGCGTATAATATAATCCCTTTTCGGTCTTTCCGTCCTCTTGTTTACTAATGACGTAATTGTGAGCTTCAGTTCTGCCTGATTAACTTGATTGTTTGAACTGACATTATCTCATTTTAAATCTTAGCAACAATTAGAAAGAGTCTTTAGGAAAAGAATGCGCTATATCCTTTTACCATCAGTTTGACACAGTATTAACATATATAAAACTGTATTTCTAATTAACTTGATGGTTTTACACAGGCACAGAGTAGAGATGAGATGCTTTTGCTCACAAATGGACCTCACTTTACGTCTAAAATTACAAAAAGTACGGCAATTTTGAACACGCATTAGGAAGAAATAACACATTTAATTATGCAAAATTCAACATTCTATGATATATCGATTTGTTTGTGAAATAATCGGTGTATTCGATGTTTAGTTCTGCAAATCACAAAAATGATAAATTTACAAACTTCACCGTGTTTTCTGTTACTAATCTATATAAATTTTGTAAAATGTAATTGCAAGTTTACCGTGTCGTGTATCGAAAATATGCATGGTATTATAAGGATTCAATTAGTTTCAAAGATTTGTGCTATCATGAATCCGACTAAATTTAAATAATTCACTAAAATATTTGTTCCTAATGCAGGTTTAATTCTCCTTTTGGATACTTTAATGAATAATGTGACTGGACTTGTCATAGTAGGCACATCTTTGCTTTCAATCGTTACTTCAGTCTTTAGTTTCATTCTGTGATGGAACAGTTTTTTAAAGTGAGTGTAGTATTCGACTAGCACGTCATTACGAAACCATAGTTTCAAATAGAACTAGCGCGATGAGCTCTTTTGTTTCATTCTTGACCTATGAGGAGAAGATTTATATTTGTATGAACTATTTAATGATTTTCTTTTACAATTTTCATTTTCCGTATTTATAGAACGTAATATAGATTATATATGTACGTGTCAGTGACCCTATATAGTAGTATAAATCAAACCCATATATGATATAATGATCTAATTTGTGATGATTTTAATACATAAGTACCAATATCAATACGTTTGAAAGTTGAGCACAGTTTGCATCACGAGTAACTTTAATCTCAATGTTGAAATAAAAAAATGATCACATTAGATATATATCCACAAATATTGTTAAACATCCAGTATCAAGAGGTCCACGGTTTTTAGCTCGAACGTACTACTTTCGTTTGTCCAAAATTGTTTGATAGTTGCAATATATTTGAGAAAATAAAAAAAAACTGATCTGTCGATCACGTTCCAACAGAGAACAGAATAACACAAATCACAAACACTGGACCATCATCTAATGCAGTTATAAATATACTGATATTATAAATAATGAAGATAGTTTTCAAAGTTAAACGATTAGTAATAGAGAGAGAGAGATAGAGAGAGAGAGAGAGAAAGAAAGAGACAGTGGGATACAAAGAGATACGCTTTATTTTTACATCCGATTGTGAAAGTTGTTATAGAGAAATTCCAATATAATCATGCATAGCGGTTCGATCTAGGTTGTTCCGTAATACAAGTCTATTTCATAAGCATTGGAGCAACGATAAACGTTAATTAACCAGTGATATGAATAAATCCATATTAGTAGACCACACATACAATGACTGTCCATCACACCTGTGTAATCATCCTGTCATTTTCTTAAACATATCAACAGGTTAATATTTACTTCCTTCCAATATCTGTATATACAGACGTATGATATTGTGATCAATTTTTTTCCAGTTACTTCTTTCATAGTTATACGTTTTGATCAAAGTTATATCCATCGGATGACGGATTAAAAATAAAGGTTCCCGATGCGTCCGGATAATCACAGTTTTTAGGCTGTGTGATATTAACTTCACATTTTAATATGTGGCTCTATGGTACCAACGAAAGGTAAAACGCGAAACATGTTAGACCCACGTTGCCAGTGAAAAGGCCCTGTGTGTGATAATATAGAGAGTCTTTGATGGAAACAATTAATTTAATATATTTGCCTGTGGATAGCGAATACATCATTTTTTTTTTTTTTTGCTTTTGCATTTATTATCGTTCTAGTTGTTTACACTAATAAAAACACTTTTCATTAGTATACATGACGTGCGTTACGTTTGCTGAATTGCAAAGTTTAACATACAGTTCGAAATTCTCATTCTGGAATTATACAAATATAATTCCGATGATACAGCCACCAATATAGTACCATACAAATGCAGTCGTCCACTTTTTCTTGTTTGTAATACTCACTTGAAAATAGCACGGACTATCTTCTTTACTACGGGTCTGCTGTTAATGATAGAACTGTGAACCATATTGTGCCTGATAACTGTTTTCCTTTACATCCGGGTATGTAGAGACAGTAAGAAACTGTCAGGTCACACTATCACAGTAGTGCATTTAACATCATACAAATAATGGTTGTCTTTGAAAACAAATCTTAAATTTATGTGTTTACCGTCTAATGAGTGACAAAGGTGACTTTGCTAGAGGCACTTTTGCCAAATAGGAATTAACATACAATCATGCTACTTTGATATCATGGCACACGTACAAAAGAAAGACCGCTGTTTTAGTACACATTAATTTTATATTTTTGAATTAAAAGTACGGTTACACAAATAGCAATTTGGAGAACAGTGTCTACTTTCAAGACTTTTGTTTCACGCGACAGGAATTATTCAAAGTTAAGTGATATAAACTACTTACAGCTATTGCTTATTTTATTATCTTGAATTTGATAAAAATCTCTCACCTGTTTCTTTCATTTAATGGTTTTTGAAGTCATATTCATTCTGATTTGCGTGTTGTGTTTTAATCATGATATTACCTATTCGAGTATGTTCAACGATTAAATGCGATTTTTTAAGTAAAAACTCCATTTCAAGCAATAGTTGTGTTATCTTGAACATTACATAACAATTGTGTTGTATGCTTGTGCTGGAATGAAGATCATACTATTTTCGCTAATAATAAATCATATAAGTAAAAATGTCTTTTAAACTTTCAAAAACAAAGTTATATATAATTTTGTTTTTATAATAAAACACAATAAACACATATAATATGCTTTGTTACTTATCTGACGACCACACCTGCGTATATTCGTTTCATATGGCATGCATGGATAAGAACCTATTTTGACCCTCAACTTCGCGATAAATTAGCGCTAAATTAAACCTAGTTTAAGTGTATATGTTATGGCTATGCCATAATCCCAGCATCTCAAATGCAGCATACATACACATGACTTGCGAGAAGCCTGCGAAATGAATATTTCGTTTGTCTTGTAATACGCATCTGTTCGTCCAAAGCCTCAAATAAAGAAATTATTTGTTCTTAACTTACCCATTATTTTGTTTATAACTCAAAATGAACTAGGGATGCGTGTTTGAACGGAGATCATAAACTAATAAACTATACCATTATTAAAAGGAAAATTATATATAATTCCGTAACAATATATATATGCTGCATATTAGATGCTGTGATCATGGCATAACCATAACATATACTCTTGAAAACTGTATCTCTTTGTATCCCAATATATCTTTCTCTCTCTCTCTCTCTCTCTTTCTCTCTCTCTCTCTCATTCTCAGTCCCTCTTTATTACTATTCGTTCCACTTTGAAATAATATCTTGATTATGTCTACTATCAGTATATTTATATCTGTATTAGACGATGATCAATTGTGCTTGTTTTTGATTTTTGTTATTCTGTATTCTGTTAGTGTCGTGATCCAGAGATCAATTTATTTTATAGTCTCAAATTCATTGCAACTATGCAACCATGAAACAATTTCCAACATAAGTCCGTTCGATCCAAACAAAAAAGAAAAAAAAACAAAAAAAAACAGGTCGTTGCCTTTCTGAATACTGGATGTTTTACAATATTTTTGATTATATATATATATAATGTGGTCAACTCTGAAACTTATTTATTATTGGTACTTATGTATTCAAATAATCACAAATGAGATAAATATATCCAAAATAGGTTTGATCTATACTACAATATAGAGCCACTGACGTGCACACATATAATCTATATAACGTTGTTTGAATATGTTGACACAATTGTAAGAAATGATACAATAGTTCAGCAAATTGTAAATCTTCTCATCATTGGTCAAAAATGGAAACATAAAAGAAGCTCATCATGCTTGCTCTATTTGTAACTATGGTTTTGTAATAAACAAATACTACACTCACCTCAAAACTGCTCCTTACAGATTGAACTAAAGAGTGAAGTAATGGTTGAAATCAAAGATGCGCCTACTATGACAAGGCTAGTTAAAGTATGCTTTGAAATATGTAAAAGGATAATTACACTGCATTAGAAAAAACTTATTTTAGTGAATTATTTAAAGTTTCATGATAACACACATCTTTGAAACTAATTAAATCCTGATAATACTATGCAGATTTTCGAACCTACAACATGGTGAACTTGCAATTAAATTCAAACGAATGTGTCTAGAGTAGTCACAGACAACACTGTGAAGTTGTAAACTATTTTTATTTTGTGATTTGTAGGACCAAACATCGAATACGATCAATTAATTCACAAACAAATTGATATATCAAAGAATGTGGAAGTCTGCATAATTAACTGTGTTATTTCTTCCTCACGCGTCTTCAAAATCAGACGTTCTAATCCGTCTGCCGTTTTCTATGCAGTTCGTAGACGTAAAATGAGGTCCATGTATGAACAAAATCATCTCATTCCTATTATGTGCCTGTGTAAAACCATCAAGTTAATTAGAAAGAAGATTTTCTACATTTTCTTACTGAACAAAGCTGATGATAAAAATATTTAATGTATTCCTTTCCCAAAGACTCTTTCTAATTTTCTCTAAGATTTAAAATGAGATAATGTCAGTGCACAGCAATCAAGTTAATCAGGCAGAACTGTAGCACACAATATCATTATTGTAAACAAGACGATTGAAAGTCATGTTATACGCTAATTATTCCCTTTTCTTGACTCTCAGATCAAGAACGAGATATGACTACACACAGGTGCGGACATCGCACTCATGTACCAGTGCAAAGAATTTAAGTTAATCGTGTGAAAGTTTAGATCTAAATTGCATTTTTGTCGAAAAACTTGATGTAAACATTCTGATAGGGTACTTTTTACGGTTACAATTTCAGCCTTATACATTTATTTGATTGATATTCAAGCAAATGTCGTTCTCGGTTTGTTTTTTTTCCGATGATGCAGCTGGAACATAAAAAGGAACGAATACATCTGTACTTCAGTCGACAGTAGGTGCTTCAAATTTATAACTCTATGACTATGTACTGATGATTATAAAGAGGTCCACATAACAGAACGCTTCATCCAGTTTTACACCAACTTTTTTTTCTAAAAATGGAAGTTTGCATATCACATAACACATTATCTTATTTTGTGCTATCCTGTTGACAAACATGTAAATGATGTGGGAGCGAACAGCTTATCACTAGCACAACAATTTATTGACAATGGTGGGATTCTTAAAAAAAGGTAACACGCTATCCCTTACACATGAATCTGCTGATAAAAGTGCAATCGTGAGCATTGTACAAAACAACATAACGTTTTGATACAGACAGCTTGTTGACATTGGAACAATTGCCTGTATAACACTAAATTTTATTTTCCTTTCTACAGCGGCTTTTTATAATTATAGCATTGTGAGTAAAACGCAAAACCTTTCACCTTTTAGATGAAATTGCTGACAATCACGCACTCACGCGTATATTATACCACTTTTTATCAACTTGTTAATATTGATTAGCCGTCTGAGTTATATTTGACCTGAGTTGTCCCTAATTCATTTTGAGTTATAAACACAATAATGGATAAGCTAAGAACAAGATTTTCTTTGTTTGATGTTTTGGCGAATAGATGCTTATTACTTCGGAACAAGAAAAAAAAATATTAGTTTCGGAGGCTTGTCGTAAGTCATGTGTATGTATGCTGCATTTGAGATGCTGGGAGTATGGCATAGCCATAACATACACTCTTAAACTTGTTTTAATTTAGCGTTAATCTACTGCGAAGTTGTATGCCAAAATAGATTCTTATCCATGCAGGTCATATGAGGCGAATACACACAGGGTGTGATCGTCAACTAAGTAACAAAGCATATTGTATGTGTTTAATGTTTCTATTCTAAAAAACAAAAATATAACTTGCTTTTTGAATGTTTAAAAGATAATTTTACTAATATGACAGATTATTAGCGAAAATATAATGATATTCATTCCAGCACAAATGTAAAGCACAATTGTTATATAATCTTCAAGATAATACAACTATTACTTGAAATCGGCATTTAATCATTGAACATACTCACTCGAATATATAATATCCTGATTCAAAAACAACATACAAATCAGAATGCATATGACTTCAATAACCATTAGAGAAAAGAAACAGGGGTGATATTTGTATCACATTCCAGAATATAAAATAAGGAATACATAATAGTAGTTTATATCACTTAAATTTGAATAATTCCTGTCGCGTGAAACAAAAGTCTTGAAACCAGACTGTGTTCCGTAAATTGCAGTCTGTGTATCCGTACATTTAATTAAAAAATATTAAATGAATGAGTACTAAAACAGCAATCTTTCTTTTGTATCATGTGCGATGATATCAAAGTAGCAGAATTGTTTGTTAATTCCTAATTGGCAATAGTGCCTCTAGCAAAGTTACCTTTGACGCTCATTAGATGGTAAAAATATAGATCTAAGATTTGTTTTCAAAGGTAACCATTATTTTTGTGTCGTTACATGTACAAATGTGATAGTGTGACCGGACAGTTTCTTACTGTCTCTACATATCCCAATGTAAAGCAAAAAACATTTAATCAGGCAAAACATCGTCCCCAGTTTTCTCATTAACAGCATACCCGTAGTGAAGAAGATAGTTCCTGCTATTTTGAAGAGAGTATTACAAGCAATAATACCGTGCACGATTGCATTCGTTTGGTACTAGATCGGTGGCTGTATTATCCGATTTATATTCTTATAATTCCATAATGATAATGTCGAACTGTATGTTAAACTTTACAATACAGCAATCTCAACACATGCCATGCATACCAATGCAAAGTGTGTTTATTAGCTTAAACAACTGGAAATATATTAAATGTAAAGGCAAAAAACAGTAGATTCTTTAGAATTATTTAGTCGGTACCCACAGGCAAATAATAGTCTCAAATACATTGCAATAACCAAACAATTTGGGACAAACGACATTAGTCCGTTCGAGCGACAAATCGGTCTTGGGATTCTTGATACTTGATATTTGACTATATTTTGGGGATATATCTCTAATGTGATCATTTTTGCATTCAAACATTGATATTAAAGTCACTCGTGATTCAAATTGTGCTCAACTCTGAAACTGATTTATATTGGTACTTATGTAGTCAAATAATCACAAATGAGATAAGTATATCTTAAATTTGTTTTATTTATACTACTGCATAGAGCCACTGACACATATACATGAATCTATATTACGTTTTTTAAATATGTTAACTGAAAATGTAACAAAATCATGTAATAGTTCATACAAATGTAAATCTTCTCCTCACACAAAAGAAAAAGAAAAGAGATCATCGTGCTCACTTTGTTTGTAGCTATCGTTTTGTAATAACGTGTTTGTCAAATAATATACTCACCTTAAAAACTGTTCCCTCACAGAATAAAACCAAAGACTGATTTAACAGATGAAAGCAAAGATGCGCCTACTATGACAAGGCCAGTTAAAGTAGGCATTAACCTATGCAAAAAGAGAATTAAACCCGCATGATTAAAAATACTTTAGTAAATTATTTAAATTAATTAGCTTCATGATAACACACATCTTTGAAACTAATTGAATCTAGATAATACCATGCATATTTCGAACCTACAACACAGTACACTTGCAATTAAATTCAACATAATTTATCTAGATTAGTAACATACAACACTGTAAATTTGCAAGCTAATTATTTATGTGATTTGTAGAACAAAACATCAAATACTATCGATTATTTCACAAACTAAACAATATATTAAAGCACGTGGAAGTTTGCATACTTAATTTTGCTATTTCTTCTTCACACGTCTTCAGAATTAGAATTTATAATCCGTCATTTTTTTTTTTTTCGTCTTATTTTTTTTCTTTGTTGTAATTATTAGACGAAAACTAAGGTGCATTTGTGAGAAAAAGCATCTCATCCCTACTCTGTGCCTGAGTAAAGCAATCAAGTTAATTAAAAGTAAACTTTTCTACATTTTAAACCTGAAATAAAATAATGGTAAAAAGAGATAACCTATTCTTTTCGAAAAAGACTCTCTCTAATTGTTGCTAAGGTTTAAAATGAGATAATGTCAGTACAAAGCAATCAAGTTAGTCAGGAAGAACTGTAGCTCACAATTACATTATGGTAAAGAAGACAATGGAAAGACCGGAAAATGGATTATATCATACGCTAATTATTCTCCTTTCTTAATTCTCAGATCAATGACGAGATATGGACTACACACTATTGTGGAAATCGCAATCATATACCAGTGGAACAAAATCAGATTCGTCGGGTGAAAGTTTAGATTTAAATTGATTTGTTGTCGAAAAACTAGAGGTAAAGATTATGACAGGGTAGTCTTTATGTTCACAATTTCATCCTTATAAATGGAGTGATTGGTATTAAAGCAAATTGCGATCACTGTTTTTATTTCTTTTTCGATGATGTTTAACGAGTACAGAAAAAAGAACAAATTAATATGTACTTCAGTCGACAGTAGGTACTTCAAATTTATAACTTTATGAACATGTACTTATCAGTTCTCAGAGGTTGAATTACCTCGCAATGCATACTATACGAGAACCATAATTATTAACAATTACAGAGTAAAGTATTGCCAAAATAAACTAAATCTCGTTAGGTCCAATACGATTGCATTCAATTATTTGTACATCATCTTTGTTGGGGGTATAAAGGACCAAAACAGTTAACATTGTTGCAAAATCGGGAAATATTGATTGCTAAAGATTCGCATACATTTACATTTTCCAAGTAATATGTAAAGGTGTCCGAGCACAAATAAAAATCAATTTACATAACGTATATAACATTAAAGAAGTATTTGGGTAAAATAACTGTATTATCATTAACATTGCTTGTGTTTCTTTTTCCAAAGGCAAATGCTCTAAATAAGCACTAACCTTACGTTTCAATTTGATTGCAAGATATTGCCTTACTTAATACAACTGAGTGTTAGCTGTAAATCTGAAATATGTCGGTAATACCATTTTAATTCAGATACTGCTGTAGAAGTTATATTTTGAAGATATGATACATTTTATTGGGAGTTTACATTTTTATCAATGCAGAACAGAATTTGCTGAGTATCACTAGTATGTGTATGTCTCCTGACGCCAATTTGCTAACAGTGATGCATTGGTGAGTAGAATGCAACACTCTATCTCTCTTAACAACAACTTGATGACAGTATTGGAATTGGCCATGGAACATGACACATTATACCGGTTTGTATCATCGTGTTCAACAGAACACCAAATCATGACGATTATATCATTTGCATACTTCTCTCGAATTTAAGGTCAAAATGTAGGAAGTTCTATGTTATGCGCACTAATGCGTCATTGGAAATAAGTTGACGCAAATCGTAATGAATGTTTGTCTTTTCCCCACAGGTTCCTTACTTTAAGAATGTGGATGTGAAAAGTGATATGGTCTTCTCACATATAATAATTGCATCATTGCCAACAGGTTGCTATCAAACGAAATAGTCTTACGTTATCCTGATAATTTCTAAGCGTTGCACATGTTGCACCTTCTGACACGATCTTGTTTGCAATAATGCAATTGTGAACAGACCATAACACCTGTTTCCATCTTGCAACCTCGTGTAGGTAATGTGGTATTCTTTATACATGTTAACAACAGTTTGTACAGAATGATCCAATCAGAAACATTCTAGGATACATTGTCATCTTCTCGAGAAAGTGCAATTGTGGCTATAGCCGAAAACTTTATGTATGTTTACATGACAGTATTCAGAATGATGCAATTGTGAATGTGCCAAAAGACTTCATCCCTCTTTAGCTCAAGGCAGTAAGATTTGTACAAAATGAGCACACCATAGGATCTTTTCGTTTTCAAATCATTATCTTGTCAATTCTGTCATTGTCAGTGTAAGAAAGCACTTTATCCTTTTTTGTGCAGACGTGTTTCAAAAGAAGCAATTGTGACTTTCATGAAACACCTGATACATTTTGACATCATCGTGTTGACAGTCATGCAATTCTGAGTATCATTCGAATGTATATATATCCTGACGCCAATTTGCTGACAGTGATGTATTGGTGAGTAGAATGCAATACTCTATTTCTCTTAACAACAACTTGATGACAGTATTCCAATTGGGCATGGACATGACACATTATATCGGTTTGTATCATCGTGTTCAACAGAACACCCAATGATGATGATTATATCATTTGCATACTTTACACGAATTTAAGGTCAAAATGTAGGGTGTGCTCTGTTATGCGCACTAATGCGTTACTGGAAACAAGTAGAAGCAAATCGTGATGAATGTTTGTCTTTTCTCTACAGGTTCCTTACTTTAATGATGTGGATGTGAAAAGAGATATGGTCTTCTGACATAAAATAATTGCATCATTGCCAACAAGTTGATCTAATAACAAAAAGTCTTCCGTTTTCATGATAATTTCTAAGCCTTCCACGTGTTGCACCTTCTGACACGAATTTGTTGGCAATAATGCAATTGTGAGTAGATCATAACACCTGTTTCCATCTTGCAACCTCGTGTAGGTAATGTGGTATTCTTTTACACCTGTTTACAAAAGTTTATACAAAATGATCCAATCAGAAACATTATATGATACCTGTTAACAACAGTTTGTACAGAATGATCCAATCAGAAACATTCTAGGATACATTGTCATCTTCTTGAGAAAGTGCAATTGTGGCTATAAAAGAACACTTTATGTATATTTACATGACCGTATTCACAATGATGCAATTGTGAATGTGCCAAAAGACTTCATCCCTCTTTAGCTCACGGTAGTGAGAATTGCTAAAAATGATCACACCATAGGATCTTATCGTTTTCAAATCATAGTCTTGGCAATTCTGTCATTGTAAGTGTAAGAAAGCACTTTATCCTTTAAGTACAGACGTCTTTATAGCAAAGCAATTGGGACTTTAATGAAACACTTTAAACATTTGGACATCAACGTGTTGACAGTCATGCAAATCTGCGTATCACTAGAATGTGTATGTCTACTGACGCCAATTTGCTAACAGTGATGTATTGGTGAGTAGAATGCAAAACCCGATCTCTCTTAACAAAAACTTGATGACAGTATTCCAATTGGGCATGGAACATCACATGTTATACCGGGTTGTATCATCGTGTTCAACAGAACACCCAATCATGATCATTATATCATTTGCATACTTTTCACGAATTTAAAGTCAAAATGTAGGAAGAGCTCTGTTATGCGCACTAATGCGTCATTGGAAACAAGTTGATGCAAATCGTGATGAATGTTTGTCTTTTCCCCACAGGTTCCTTACTTTAAGGATGTGAATGTGAAAAGAGACATGGTCTTCTGACATAAAATAATTGCATCATTGCCAACAAGTTGCTCTAAAAACAAATAGTCTTACGTTATCCTGAGAATTTCAAAGCCTTGCACATGGTGCACCTTCTGACACGAACTTGTTGGCAATAATGCAATTGTTAGCAGACCATAACACCTGTTTCAATGTTTCAACCTCGTGTAGGTAATCTGGTATTCTGTATACCTGTTTACAACGGTTTGCACAGAATGATCCAATCAGAAACATTTTATGTTACCTTGTCAGCTTCTTATGAAAGTGCAATTGTGGCTATACACTAACACGTTATCTCTGTTTACATGATAGTATGCACAATGATGCAATTGTGAATGTGCCAAAAGACTTCATCCATCTTTAGCTCAAGGTAGTGAGAATTGTGCAAAATGAGCACACCATAGGATCTTATCGTTTTCAAATAATTTTCTTGCCAATTCTGTCATTGTCAGTGTAAGAAAGAACTTTTTTCTTTTCTGTACAGTCCTGTTTCCAACAAAAAAATTGTGACTTTAATTAAACACTTTAAACATTTGGATATCAACGTGTTGACAGTCATGCAATTCTGAGTATCACTATAATGTGTATGTCTACTGAAGCCAATTTGCAACCAGTGATGTATTGGTGAGTAGAATGCAACACTCAATCTCTCTTAACAACAGCTTGATGACAGTACTCCAATTGAGCATTTAACATGGCACATTATACCGGTTAGTTTCATCGTGTTTAACAGGACACCGAATCATGACGATTATATCATTTGCATACTTTTCACGAATTTAAGGTCAACATGTAGGAAGTGCTCTGTTATGCTCACTAATGCGTCATTGGAAACAAGTTGATGCAAATCGTGATAAATGTTTGTCTTTTCCCCACAGGTTCCTTACTTTAAGTATGTGGATGTGCAAAGAGATGTGGTCTTCTGACATAAAAATAATTGCATCATTGCCAACAACTTGATCTAGAAGCACATAGTCTTACGCTATCTAGAGCATTTCAAAGCCTTGCACATGTTGTACCTTCTGACACGAACTTATTGGCAATAATGCAATTGTGAGCAGACCATAACACCTGTTTGCATCTTGCAACCTCGTGTAGGTAATGTGGTATTCTTTATACCTGTTTACAACAGTTTGTAAAGAAGGATCAAATCAGAAACATTCAATGATACCTTATCAGCTTCTTGAGAAAGTGCAATTGTGGCTATAAACGAACACTTTATGTATGTTTACATGACCGTATTAACAATGATGCAATTGTGAATGTACCAAAAGACTTCATCGCCCTGAAGCTCTAGGTAGTGAGAATTCCACAAAATGTAACACCTTAGGATCTTATTGTTTTCAAATCATTGTCTTGACTATTATGTCATTGTCAATATAAGATTGCACTTTATCCTTTTCTGTACAGACGTGTTTCCAAAAAAGAATTTGTGACTTTTTAAATGAAACAACTTTAACATTTGGACATCAACGTGTTGACAGTCATGTAGCTCTGAGAATCTCTAGAATATGTATGTCTCCTGACGCCAATTTGCTGACAGTGGTGTATTGGTGAGTAGAATGCAACACTCTATCTATCTTAACAACAACTTGATGATAGTATTCCAATTGGGCCTGGAACATGACACATTATACCGGCTTGAATCATCGCGTTCAGCAGAACACCAAATCATGACGATTATATCATTTGCATACTTTTCACGAATTTAAGGTCAAAATGTAGGAAGTGCTCTGTTATGCGCACTAATGCCTCATTGGAATCATGTTGATGCAAATCGTGATGAATGTTTGTCTTTTCCCCACAGGCTCCTTACTTTAAGGATGTGGATGTGAAAAGAGATATGGTCTACTGACATAAAATAATTGCATCATTGCCAACAAGTTGGTCTAAAAACAAATAGTCTTACGTTATCCTGATAATTTCATTCCTTGCACATGTTGCACCTTCTGACACGGACTTGTTGGCAATAATGCAATTGTGAGTAGACTGTAACATGTTTCCATGTTGCAACCTCGTGTAGGTAATGATACCTTGTCATCTTCTTGAGAAATTTCAGTTGTGGCTATAACCGAACACTTTAAGTCTGTTTACATGACCGTATTCACAATGACGCAATTGTGTATGTAGCAAAAGACTTCATCCCTCTTTAGCTCAAGGTAATGAGAATGCTACAAAATAAATACACAATAGGATACAATCCTTATCAAATCATTGTCTTGACAATAATGTCATTGCCTGTGTCAGAATGCACTTGATCCTTTTCTGTACAGACGTGTTTCCAACGAAGCAATTGTGACTTTATTGAAACACCTCATACATTTTGACATCAACGTGTTGACAATCATGCAATTCTGAATAACACTAGAATGTGTATGTCTCCTGACGTCAATTTGCTGACAGTGATGTATTGGTGAGTAGAAAGGAACACTCTATCTATCTTAACAACAACTTGATGACAGTATTCCAATTGGGCATGGAACATGACACATTATACCTGTTTGTATCATCTTGTTCAACACAACACCTTATCATCACGATTACATCATTTGCATACTTTTCAATAATTTGAAGTCAAAATGAATTAAGGGCTCTGTTATGCGCACTAATGTGTCATTGGAAACAAGTTAATTCCTATCGTCAGGAATTTTTATCTTCTCCCAACAGGTGCCTTACTTTAAGGCTGTGATGTGAAAATAGATATGTTCTTCTGACTTAAAATAATTGCATCATTCCCAACAAGTCGCTATAAAAATAAATATTGTCACCTTATCCTGATAATTTCTAAGCCTTGCACATGTTGCACCTTCTGACACGAACTTGTTGGCAATAATACAAATGTGAGCAGATCATAACACTTGTTTCCATGTTGCCATCTCGTGTAGGTAATGTGGTATTTTTTATACCTGTTTACAAAAGTTTGTTCAGAATGATCCAATCAGAAACAATATATGATACCTTGTCAGCTTCTTGGGAAAAATCAGAAACATTATATGATACCTTGGAAGCTTTTTGAGAAAGTGCAATTGTGTCTGTAACCGAACACTTTATGTCTGCTTACATGACCGTATTCACAATAATGCAATTGAGAATGTAGCAAAAATACTTCATCCCTCTTTAGCTCAAGGTAGTGAGAATGGTACAAAATAAGTACACCATAGGATATTATCCTTTTCAAATCATTGTCTTGACATCAATATCATTGTAAGTGTTTGAAAGAACTTTATTCTTTTTTGAACAGACGTGTTTCCAACGAAGCAATTGTGGCTTTATTCAAACTAATTATACATTTTGACATGAACGTGTTGACGGTCATTCAAATCTGAGTATCACTAGAATGTGTATGTCTCCTGACGCCAAATTTGCTGACAGTGATGTATTGGTGAATATAATGCAACACTCTATCTCTCTTCACAACATCTGGATGACAGTTTTCCACTTGGATATGTAACATGTCACATTATACCGGTTTGTATAATCTTGTTCAAAACAACACCATATCATGACGATTTTCTCATTTGCATTCTTTTCTAGTATTTAAGGTAAAAATGTAGGAACGGCTCTGTTATGCGCACTAAGACGTCATTGGAAATAGGTTGATGCAAATCGTGAACAATGTTTGTCTTTTCCACAGCAGGTGCCTTACTTTAAGGCTGTGGATGTGAAGAGAGATATGGTCTTCTGACATAACATAATTGCATCATTGTCAACAAGTTGCTCTAAAAACAACTAGTTTCACGTTATCCTGATAATTTCTAAGCCATGCACATGTTGCACCTTCATGGCACGTACTTGTTGGCAATAATGCAATTGTGAGCAGACCAAAACACTTGGTTCCATGTTGCCATCTCGTGTAGGTAATGTGGTATTCTTTATACCTGTTTACAACAGTTTATACAGAATGGTCCAATCAGAAACATTCTATGATACCTTGTCAGCTACTTGAGAAATTGCAATTGTGTCTGTAACCGAACACTTTATGTCTGCTTACATGAGCGTATTCACAATGCTGCAATTGTGAATGTAGCAAAAATACTTCATCCCTCTTTTGCACAAGGTAGTGAGATTGGAACACAATAAGTACACCATAGGATATTATCCTTTTCAAATCAGTGTCTTGACAATAATGTCATTGTCAGTGTTAGAAAGCTCTTTATTTTTTTTTTGTACAGACGTGTTTCCAACGAAGCAAATGTGACTTTATTGAAACTCCTTATACATTTTGACATCAACGTGTTGACGGTCATTCAATTCTGAGTATCACTAGAATGTGTATGTCTCCTGACGCCAATTTGCTGACAGTGATGTATTGGTGAGTATAATGCAACACTATATCTCTCTTCACAACAACTTGATGATAGTATTCAAGTTGTGTATGTAACATGACACATTATACCGGTTTGTATCATCCTTTTGAACACAACACCATATCATGACGATTTCATCATTTGCATACTTTTCTAGAATTTGAGGTCAAAATGTAGGAAGGGCTCTGTTATGCGCTCTATGGCATCATTGGAAATAAGTTGATGCAAATCGTGAGGAATGTTTGTCTTTTCTCAACAGGTGCCTTACTTTAAGGCTGTGGATGTGAAAAGATATATGGTCTTCTGACATACAATAATTGCATCATTGTCAACAAGTTGCCCTAAAAACAACTAGTGTCACCTTATCCTGATAATTTCTAAGCCTTGCACATGTTGCACCTTCTGACAAGAACTTGTTGGCAATAATGCAATTGTGAGCAGACCATAACACCTGTTTCCATGTTGCAACCTCGTGTAGGTAATGTGGTAATCTTTAAACCTGTTTACAACAGTTTGTACAGAATGATCCAATCAGAAACATTGTATGATACCTTGTCAGCTTTTTGAAAGAGTGCAATTGTGACTAAAACTTCACACTTTATGTCTGTTTACATGACCGTATTCACAATCATGTAATTGTGAATGAATGTAGCAAAAGGCTTCATCCCTCTTTAGCTCAAGGTAGTGAAAATCCTACTAAATAAATATACCATTGGATCTTATCCTTTTGAAGCCATTGTCTTGACAAAACTATCATTCTATGTGTCAGAAAGCACTTTATCCTTTTCTGCACAGACGAGTTTTCAGCGAAGCAATTGTGACTTTATTGAAACACCTCATACATTTTGACATCAACGTGTTGACAGTGATGCAATTCTGAATATCACTAGAATGTGTATGTCTCCTGACGTCAATTTGCTGACAGTGAGTTATTTGTGAGTAGAATGCAACACTTTATCTAACTTAACAACAACTTGATGACAGTATTCCAATTTGGCATGGAATATGATACATTATACCGGTTTGTATCATCTTGTTCAACATAACACCTTATCATGACGATTAGATCATTTGCATCCTTTTCAAGAATTTGAGGTCAAAATGTATGAACGGCACTGTTATGTGCAGTAATGTGTCATTGGAATCAAGTTAATGCATTTCGTAAGGAATGTTTGTCTTTTCTCCACAGGTGCCTTACTTTAAGGCTGTGGATGTGAATAGATATATGGCCTTCTGACATAAAATAATTGCATCATTGTCAACAAGTTGCCCTAAAAACAACTAGTGTCACCTTATCCTGATAATTTCTAAGCCTTGCACATGTTGCACCTTCTGACAAGAACTTGTTGGCAATAATGCAATTGTGAGCAGACCATAACACCTGTTTCCATGTTGCAACCTCGTGTAGGTAATGTGGTAATCTTTAAACCTGTTTACAACAGTTTGTACAGAATGATCCAATGAGAAACATTGTATGATACCTTGTCAGCTTTTTGAAAGAGTGCAATTGTGACTAAAACTTTACACTTTATGTCTGTTTACATGACCGTATTCACAATCATGTAATTGTGAATGAATGTAGCAAAAGGCTTCATCCCTCTTTAGCTCAAGGTAGTGAAAATCCTACTAATTAAATATACCATTGGATCTTATCCTTTTGAAGCCATTGTCTTGACAAAACTATCATTCTATGTGTCAGAAAGCACTTTATCCTTTTCTGCACAGACGAGTTTCCAACGAAGCAATTGTGACTTTATTGAAACACCTCATACATTTTGACATCAACGTGTTGACAGTGATGTAATTCTGAATATCACTAGAATGTGTATGTCTCCTGACGTCAATTTGCTGACAGTGAGTTATTGGTGAGTAGAATGCAACACTTTATCTAACTTAACAACAACTTGATGACAGTATTCCAATTTGGCATGGAATATGATACATTATACTGGTTTGTATCATCTTGTTCAACATAACACCTTATCATGACGATTAGATCATTTGCATCCTTTTCTAGAATTTGAGGTCAAAATGTATGAACGGCACTGTTATGCGCACTAATGCGTCATTGGAATCAAGTTAATGCATTTCGTAAGGAATGTTTGTCTTTTCTCCACAGGTGCCTTACTTTAAGGCTGTGGATGTGAATAGATATATGGTCTTCTGACATAAAATAATTGCATCATTGTCAACAAGTTGCCCTAAAAACAATTAGTGTCACCTTATCCTGATAATTTCTAAGCCTTGAACATGTTGCACCTTCTGACAAGAACTTGTTGGCAATAATGCAATTGTGAGCAGACCATAACACTTGTTTCCATGTTGCAACCTCGTGTAGGTAATGTGGTAATCTTTAAACCTGTTTACAACAGTTTGTACAGAATGATCCAATCAGAAACATTGTATGATACCTTGTCAGCTTTTTGAAAGAAGGCAATTGTGACTAAAACTTCACACTTTATGTCTGTTTACATGACCGTATTCACAATCATGTAATTGTGAATGAATGTAGCAAAAGGCTTCATCCCTCTTTAGCTCAAGGTAGTGTAAATCCTACTAAATAAATATACCATTGGATCTTATCCTTTTGAAAAACAAATAACTCGTCCAGCAGGGAAAACATGCTAAGGGAAATATATTTAAAGCTAAAAACCCTGGACCAACAAAAATATACTGTGGAATTCATGTGGGTACCCTCCCACATCGATATTCCAGGGAATGAAAGGGCAGATCAAGAAGCTAAAAGACAGCTTAAAGAATCGGAAATACATCAAATGGATTATAGCGTGCTGGAAATTTACAGTATCATAAGGCAGAAAATAGATACTAAATGGCAAAGGGAATGGGACAACTCAGCAAAAGGGAGAAAACTCTATCAACTGCAAAAGCAAATTAGCAGGAATATACCAACCCCTAAATTGGCAAACCCATACGACTCCAAAATCATAACACGACTCAAAACTGGCAAAACCCTTTTAGCCAGCAGTTTTGGAAGGTTTATACCAGAGATAATAGCAGCAGGCATAAATTGCCCTCACTGCCCCGTCCCGGAAACATTAGATCATATCTTTAATACCTGCCCCAAATACGCACCAGAAAGGACAGATTTCCAGGAAAAACAAACCAAAATAAACACGCCAGCCCAGTATCCGACGTTTTTTAACAACAAAACGAACAACATCAACTCGATGTATGCGAACATCTTGGGGTTCATATCTGCCATAGGGAAAAAGGGAAAAATATAACCAATTAAAACACCACTCCACCCACCTCTCACACATATACACATAAAATTACCTTCCAAAATAAATTTAAAATTAAAAATCAAAAGGTCAGATCACAACGCAGGGAGGAACCAGGTATGCCCACAGCCCTTACGGCTGGAGGGTACGTCTCAGCGAACTTGGGCCCTCGCACTGCAAGTATTTGAACCTCAAATCATTAGGACAGCCAGGAAAAAATAGACACAAAATCTAAACTAAACTTAAAACTTAAAATAAAATTAAAAGGTCAGATCACAACACAGGGAGGAACCAGGTATGCCCACAGCCCTTACGGTTGGAGGGTACGTCTCAACGAACTTGGGCCCTCGTACTGCAAGTATTTGAACCTCAAATCACTAGGATAGCTAGGAAAAATTAAACACAAAATCTAAAACTAAACTTAAAAATTAAAATAAAATTAAAAGGTCAGATCACAACGCAGGGAGGAACCAGGTATGCCCACAGCCCTTACGGTTGGAGGGTACGTCTCAATGAACTTGGGCCCTCGTACTGCAAGTAGTTGAACCTCAAATCACTAGGACAGCTAGGAAAAATTAAACACAAAATCTAAAACTAAACTTAAAAATTAAAATAAAATTAAAAGGTCAGATCACAACGCAGGGAGGAACCAGGTATGCCCACAGCCCTTACGGTTGGAGGGTACGTCTCAACGAACTTGGGCCCTCGCACTGCAAGTATTTGAACCTCAAATCATTAGGTCAGCCAGAAAAATTTGACACAAAATCTAAAATAAACTTAATTAATCACAAGCAAAGCATGATTTGTTTTTTACCCCATGCATGACTACTAACGAAAGGAAGGAGAAGAATGGATGAATTGATGAATGAATGTTTTTTCTTTTTATTATTAGGGGAAAAAAAAAAAAAAAAAAAAAAAAAAAAAAAAAAAAAAAAAAAAACAAGAACAACAAGAAAAAAAAACAAAAAAAACAAAAAAAAAAAAAAAAAATGAAAGGCTGTTTCTGTTGTAGTTAATACATACATGACTATATACTCTGCTTTCTCTACGCTCTCTCTAAACACCCACACTGGTACCGATATTCGGAAAAAACAGTCCAAGGAGTATCAGAACAACACACCAATGAATCAATAATAGGATCCTTACAATGGCCCCAATCGAACCTAAGAGTATAAGGTGGTTACAAGTCCAAACCATCAGGGGCCGACTGCACAATGCGGTATATAAGTTCATGCTTTATCCCAGATCAAAAATTATTCAATAGGACCCTCTCAATGGCCCAAATCGAACCTAAGAATATAAGGTGGTCACAAGTCCAAACCATCAGGGGCCCACTGCACAAAGCGGTATATAATCTTCAACTTAAACCCAGTTTTCCAAACAAAAGGCAGAAAATTCAATTGATAACAGGAAACGTAAAAACTTTGACCCAAATCCATAGACAATATAAGGTGGCTTAAAAACCAAAAGCCATCAGGCCCAGCCGCACAAAGTGGCAACGATTGCTTCAACATGCATAGAATCAAGTATAGGGCACAGCTCCTTGGACTTAACCCAACTTCAACACGGTACCAGTCAGCCAATCATAAAGAGTTCAAAAAATTTTTAAAGAATAGCGTCACGTGCAAGACGACATCAATTTAGGCAAAATCACACCCTGGACCACAGACACCATCTTGTGACGCAAGAGCTCCTACCTGGCCGTTCCTGCCTCAGCCTTTTCCGCGCCCTGACATTGCATCGCAACAGACAGTGTGCTGGGCACACAATTAAATGGCATGAGGGCGATTCGCACCCCCCCCCGCCGATTAATTAAAAAGCATGCGGTGCATGCAGTAAAGCGCAAGCGGTTTTTACAGCTCTGTTTAAACCGCTTGACGAACCCCAAACTGATGCTACAGCAACAGTTTGGGGGCAAAGTAAATAGTGCGCTGTGCGCATATTAATCAGACGTACATGACGAGATTCGTCGCACACGTCTATAATTCAAATTCAGTCAGTCAGTCATCCTTTTGAAGCCATTGTCTTGACAAAACTATCATTCTATGTGTCAGAAAGCACTTTACCCTTTTCTGCACAGACGAGTTTCCAACGAAGCAATTGTGACTTTATTGAAACACCTCATACATTTTGACATCAACGTGTTGACAGTGACGCAATTCTGAATATCACTAGCATGTGTATGTCTCCTGACGTCAATTTGCAGACAGTGAGTTATTTGTGAGTAAAATGCAACACTTTATCTAACTTAACAACAACTTGATGACAGTATTCCAATTTGGCATGGAATATGATACATTATACCGGTTTGTATCATCTTGTTCAACATAACACCTTATCATGACGATTAGATCATTTGCATACTTTTCAAGAATTTGAGATCAAAATGTATGAACGGCACTGTTATGCGCACTAATGCGTCATTGGAATCAAGTTAATGCATTTCGTAAGGAATGTTTGTCTTTTCTCCACAGGTGCCTTGCTTTAAGGCTGTGGATGTGAAAAGATATATGGTCTTCTGACATAAAATAATTGTATCATTGTCAACAAGTTGCCCTAAAAACAACTAGTGTCACCTTATTCTGATAATTTCTAAGCCTTGCACATGTTGCACCTTCTGACAAGAACTTGTTGGCAATAATGCAATTGTGAGCAGACCATAACACATGTTTCCATGTTGCAACTTCGTGTGGGTAATGTGGTATTCTTTATACCAGTTTACAAAAGTTTGTACAGAATGATCCAATCAGAATCGTTTTATGATACCTTGTCAGTTTCTTGAGTAAGTGGAATTGTGATTAAAACTTTACACTTTATGCCTGTTTACATGACCGTATTCACAATGATGCAATTGTGAATGAATGTAGCAAAAGACTTCATCCCTCTTAAGCTCAAGGTAGTGAGAATTCTACAAAATAAATACACCATTGGATCTTATCCTTTTGAAGCCATTGTCTTGACAAAACTATCATTCTATGTGTCAGAAAGCACTTTATCCTTCTCTGCACAGACGTGTTTCCAACGAAGCAATTGTGATTTTATTGAAACACCTCATACATTTTGACATCAACGTGTTGACAGTGATGCAATTCTGAATATCACTAGAATGTGCATGTCTCCTCACGCCAATTTGTTGTCAGTGATGTATTGGTGAGTAGAATGGAACAATCTATCTAACTTAACAACAACTTGATGACAGTATTCCAATTTGGCATGGAACATGACCCAATATACCGGTTTGTATCATCTTGTTCAACACAACATCTTATCATGACGATTACATCATTTGCATACTTTTCAAGAATTTGAGGTCAAAATGTATGAAGGGCTCTGTTATGCGCCTTAATGCGTCATAATAATCAAGTTGAAGCAAATATTTAGGAATATTTGTCTTTTCCAAACAGGTGACTTACTTTAAGGATGTTGATGTGAAAAGAGATATGTTCCTCTGACATAAAATAATTGCATCATTGCCAACAAGTTGCTCTAAAAACAAATAGTGTCACGTTATCCTGATAATTTCTAAAACTTGCATATGTTGCACCCACTGACACGAAATTGTTGGCAATAATGCAATTGTGAGCAGACCATCACACCTGTTTCCATGTTGCAACCTCGTGTAGGTAATGTTGTATTCTTTATACCTGTTTACAACTGTTTGTACAGAATGATCCAATCAGAAACATTTTCTGATACTTGTTATCTTCTTCAAAAAGTGCAATTGTGACTAAAACTTTACACATCATGTATGTTTACATGACCGTATTCAAAATGATGCAATTGTGAATGAAAGTAGAAAAAGACTACATCCCTTTTTAGCTCAAGGTAGTGAGTATTCTACAACATAAATACACCATTGGATCTTATCCTTTTCGAATCATTGTCTTGACAATAATGTCATAGTATGTGTCAAGAAGCACTTTATCCTTTTCTGTACAGATGTGTTTCCAACGAATCAATTATGACTTTATTGAAACACCTTATATATTTTGACATCAACGTGTTGACAGTCATGCAATTCTGAATATCACTAGAATGTGTATGTCTCCTGACGCCAATTTGCTGACAGTGATGTATTGGTGGGTAGAATGCTACTCTCTCTCTAACTTAACAGCAACTTGATGACACTATTCCAGTATGGCATGGAACATGACACGTTATTCCGGTTTGTATCATCTTGTTCAATACAACACCATATCATGACGATTACATTATTTGCATACTTTACAAGAATTTAAGGTCAAAATGTATGAAGGGCACTGTTATGCGCACTAATGCGTCATTGTAATTAAATTAATGCATATCGTGAGGAATGTTTGTCTTTTCCAAACAGGTGACTTACTTTAAGGCTCTGGATGTGAAAAGAGATATGTTCCCCTGACATACAATAATTGCATCATTGCCAACACGTTGCTCTAAAAACAAACAGTGTCACGTTATCCTTATAATTTCTAAACCTTGCACATGTTGCACATACTGACACGAACTTGTTGGCAATAATGCAATTGTGAGCAGACCATAAAGATTTTTTCTATGTTGCAACCTCGTGTAGGTAATGTGGTATTCTTTAAACCTGTTTACAACAGTTTGTACATAATGATCCAATCAGAAACATTTTATGATACCTTGTCACCTTCTTGAAAAAGTGCAATTGTGTCTAAAAGATTACACTTTATGTCTGTTTACATGACCGTATTTACAATGATGCAATTGTGAATGAATGTAGCAAAAGGCTTCATTCCTCTTTTGCTCAAGGTAGTGAGAATTCCACAAAATCAATACACCATTGGATCTTATCCTTTTCAAGCCATTGTCTTGACAAAACTATGAATCTTTGTGTCAGAAATAACTTTATCCTTTTCTGCACAGACGTGTTTCCAACGAAGCAATTGTGACTTTATTGAAACACCTTATTCATCTTGACATCAACGTGTTGACAGTCATGCAATTCTGAATATCACTAGAGTATGTAAGTCTCCTGACGCCAATTTGCTGACAGTGATGTATTGGTGAGTACAATGCAACATCTAATCTATCTTAACAACTTGATGACAGCATTCCAATTGGGCATGGAACATGACACATTATACCGGTTTGTATCATCTTCTTCAACACAACACCTTATCATGACGATTACATCATTTGCATACTTTTCAAGAATTTGAGGTTAAAATGTATGAAGGGCTCTGTTATACGCATTAATGCGTCATTATAAAAAAGTTTATGCAAATCGTGAATAATGTTTGTCTTTTCTTAAGAGGTGACTTACTTTAAGGCTGTGGATGTGAAAAGAGATATGTTCCTCTGACATAAAATAATTGAATCATTGCCAACAAGTTGTTCAAAAAACAAATAGGGTCACGTTATCCTGATAATTTCTAAGCTTTGCACATGTTGCACCTTCTGACACGAGATTGTTGTCAATAATGCAATTGTGAGCAGACCATAACATCTGTTTCCATGTTGCAACCTCGTGTAGGTAATGTGGTATTCTTTATACCTGTTTACAACAGTTTGTACAGAATGATCCAATCAGAAACATGTTATGATACCTTGTCAGCTTATTGAAGAAATGCAATTGTGACTAAAACTGTACACTTTATGCCTGTTTACATGACCGTATTCACAATGATGCAATTGTGAATGAATGTAGCAAAAGACTTCATCCGTCTTTAGCTCACGGTAGTGAGAATTCTACAAAATCAATACACCATTGGATCTTATCCTTTTCAAGCCATTGTCTTCACAAAACTATCATTCTATGTGTCAGAAAGCACTTTATCCTTTTCTGCACAGACGTATTTCCAACGAAGCAATTGTGACTTTATTGAAACACCTTATACATTTTAACATCAACGTGTTGACAGTCATTCAATTCTGAATATCAATAGAATGTGTATGTCTCCTGACGCCAATTTGCTGACAGTGATGTATTGGTGAGTAGAATGCAACACCCTCTCTCACTGCACAACAACTTGATGACAGTATTCCAGTTGGGTACGTAACATGACACATTTTATCGGTTTGTATCATCCTGTACAACACAACACCATATCATGACGATTTTATCATTTATATACTTTCCTAGAATTTGAGGTCAAAATGTAGGAAGGGCTCTGCTATGAACTCTAAGTCATCATTGGAAATAAGTTAATGCAAATCGTGAGGAATGTTTGTCTTTTCCGCACTGGTGCCATACCTTAAGGCTGTGGATGTGAAAAGAGAAATGGTCTTCTGACATAAAATAATTGCATCATTGTTAACAAGTTGCTCGAAAAACAACTAGTGTCACCTTATCCTGATAATTTCTAAGCCTTGCAAATGTTGCACCTTC
This sequence comes from Margaritifera margaritifera, assembly GCA_029931535.1. Classification (NCBI taxonomy): domain Eukaryota; kingdom Metazoa; phylum Mollusca; class Bivalvia; order Unionida; family Margaritiferidae; genus Margaritifera; species Margaritifera margaritifera. Next base: position 68,658 of record JAQPZY010000361.1, read on the forward strand.
TGACACGAACTTGTTGGCAATAATGCAATTGTGAGCAGAACATGACAGCTGTTTCCATGTTGCAACCTCGTGTATATAATTTTAATATTCTTTATACCTGTTTACTCATAAGTGCATGACTGTAAAAACCTTGATGTCAAAATGTATAAGGTGTTTCAATAAAGTCAGATTTCATTCGTTGGAAACACGTCTGTACAGAAAAGGATAAAGTGCTTTCAGACGCTTACAATGACATTATTGCCAAGACAATGATTTGAAAAGGATACGATCCTATCGTGTACTTATTTTGTACATTCTCACTACCTTGAGCTAAAGAATGATGAAGTATTTTACTACATTCACAATTGCATCATTGTGAATACGGTCATGTAAACAGATATAAAGTGTTCGGTTATAGCCACAATTGCACTTTCTCATGAAGCTGACAAGGTATCATATAATTTTTCTGATTGAATCATTCTGTACAAACTGTTGTAAACATGTAAAAAGAATACCACATTACCTACACGAGGTTGTAACATGGAAACAGGTGTTATGGTCTTCTCACAATTGCTTTATTGCCACCAAATTCGTGTGTGAAAGTTCAACACGTGCAAGGTTTAGTAGTTGTCCGGATACCATAACACTATTTGTTTTTAGATCAATTTGTTCGCAATGATGCAATTATTTTGTGTCAATAGGCCTTATCTCTTTTTACATCCACAGCCTTGAAGTAAGGCACATGTGGGGAAAAGAGAATTATTCAGCACAATTTGCATCGTCTTTTTTCCTATGACGGAATAATGCGCATAACCCTAGCAATTCATACATTTTGACCTCAAATTCTTGAAAAGTATTAAAATCATGCAATCATCATGATATGGTGTTCTGTTTAGCAAAATGATACAAATCATGCACAATTGGAATACTGTCATCAAGTTGTTGTTAAGAGAGATTGAGTGTTCCTTTCCTCTCACCAATACATCATTGTCAGTAAATTCCCGTCACGAGACATATACATTCTTGTGATACTCAGAATTGCATGACTGTCAACACGTGGATGTGAAAATGTATAAGGTGTTTCATCAAAGTCACAATTGCTTCGTTTGGAAATACGTCTGTACAGAAAAGGATCAAGTGCTTTCTTACACTGACAATGTTATTATTGTCTAGGCAATGATTTGAAAATGATTAGATCCTATGGTTTACTCATTTTGTACAATTCTCTACCTTGAGCTTATACATCTCGTGTTTGAGATCTTTTGCAACAAAAACGCGGGAAACTCCTTTTGCCCGCTTTTTATTTCCGTATTAGACCACAACTGAGTACATGTTTGGGCTCAGTCCCAATTATTTTTGACAGGATCACCCACGCGCTCGTCTTAGAATTTTTCTACGACATTTATGTTGGTATTTCTCAACAAATGGTGCGCTTTCGGATAATCACTGTTATACAATGTTTTCGTACACATCATTGGTGGTTATATGCATCAGCAGCGAGTCGGTGTCGGTGTGGAGGATCTTGAAACGATCCTGGTATAACATGTTAATGTTGCCATAGTAAAACTAATATATGAGCCGTTTTGTAAAATCTAGCACAGACGCGGCAACGTGGATAGGCCTTGTCAGCTGCAGTTTAGTTTTTTTTTTACTTTGTACAGCACGAAGCAAACCATTGAAGGTCTTTCGATATTTGAATGACGGGTCCGCGATGAGCCTCGTCTGGTTCGGTACCACGGACAAGGTCAACGCGGATTCACTTTCGCAAATTGTCCATAGTCTTGCCGAATACAGAATTGTTAATTAGTTTGCAGAAATCTTTCTCAAACTCGTTAATGGCCTTAGTACGCAGATTCATATTCATCTTGATATATGGAACCATCCAAGCGTGTTGGCGAAATCCAAGCACCCGATAAATTTTGCTTACACACATTCCCAAACGCAGATACAACTTCAGGATTTATACGTGAACTACATAGTTGATTTCCCGCCGATGACTTGAAAACCACCGACATTCAACTGCTGCATCATCACCCTACCATACAGACTGCTGACGATCAAATACTTGATCGAACTGTTTGGGACGGCGGGGTCATATTCGTCCACGCTCGGGTTATTTCACCAGTGAAATCCCTCCACGGATTCCGCACTCGATACACCGATGCTGGTTAATATCGGTGAATAGTTCCAACCCTATATTGGTTTATAACAGCAAACTTATCCCAAGACATTCCCGGCCATGAAAAGTGATGCGCGTTACCGAAGCTGTACACACTCATGGCGGTATTGCACAACGCCTCAAAAAATACAAATCTTGAAAGTCACCTAGATTTCCACAGTTAAACACGAAACAAACATTTGTTACATGCATTTCGTCGATGACACCTACTTTGTCACGCGTCATTGTTGAATACAAACACTCTGTTAGGGCAACTAAGTTTCGTTACATTTTCCGAACGAACTAATGTACGGATATACTCTTTAACGAAGAAGTAAGGCAAACCTTGTCTCGTTTTGACTTCCATCGAAATGTAATGCTTCCTCACACTCACCTCCGTATTGACGAATACTTGTACAACAATCATTACCATTCGTGCCAAAGTTGTTTACTAGTGTATCTAATGATAAAGGCAAAAACTGTAACGAATTTCTGAACTGCATTTGTCGCAGTCGGAACGTCATGTATTTTTCCATTTTGCTGGGGATTACACTTATTGGCGCCTTTGACGCTATGGCTACTGGGTGCATTATTAAGTGACCATCATATCCAAGTAGGTTATGAGACAACACTGGGATTATTTTTTTAATCGTGTAAATTCGCAGTTGTATATTGCATGCGCTGTGTGCGGCTCCTTGCTACGCGCCAGTAATATGACAGTGATCGCGAACTCGAGAAGCTTCGCCGACGGTGCCATCATCATCAAAGAGACCATCACAAATTCGTCAATGAGTGGCCGCCAAAAACCCATCCGTATCATCGCGAGTCATGATCATGTCGCTCGCGGGATGTTCTCGGATCCATTTTGCCATCTCCTCAAACGATTTACACCTGAACAAAATCCTCTCTACGATACTGTCTTGGCGGCGCCACTTCTCCGTCGCATCTGCCGCAACTTATGCTGGATTCGACGGAACCACACCTTTGATTATGTAAGCAATGCTTCCCACGGGAATATTCAAACATTCAACTTCGGCGTAAATCACATACGGAACTTTCGTTTCTCGCTGCACCGCGCTGAATTTCAAAATGTTTTGCCGGGTTCTGCCATAATTGTACACTGCGGTTTTTCACTAATTTCACCGCAGTAAAAGCCATGCTCGTCACGCCCACGTTGGTAGTTAAACACATGCAGGCAATGTTTGCATTGAAACCTTTTAACCGTTTGCTTGCTGTGTCGATTAATCAGCCTTGAAATTTTATTTAACCACACATAATCAGATGACGAATCTGAACCTTTCATGCCGCTTATCAACTGCATATCAATCTCAGTTCGTCCATGCGAATCTTTCTTTTGCATTTGAGTGGATAGTTCAACCAGATGAAATACTTTGTGACAAGTGTAAACGTTAACGTCGATACTGGGGTTAAATTATTTACATTTGTTTTGAGTATCGCCTTGGCAACATGAACCGTAAATTAAATGTTAGAAAAATCAAGTTCACCAAGTAGTTCTGGTATTTCCGGGCTGATTTGTGTTATCGCTCGATGGATGTAACACTGACGTGATCTCCCATTCGTCGTTTTCTACATGTATCACCAACACAGATGGAACATAGTCCGGCGTTGGCATACAACTGGATGCACATAATAGTTATTCGAGGAAGTATGCAGTTGAACTTCAGTACATCTGTCAAGAGTCCATCCTGGAACTGTACTGGTGTGTTTTCCAACGTGTGGAGAATAATTTCAATACCTTTATCGATTGCTTCATTGATAACATTGGCGTCTATACGGTTTGTGATTATAAGTGGATCACCATGAATACACACGGTTGTGGATTTAAATCCTGCGTGTCTGACGGCTTCCAATTAAGCGGCATAGTCAAATGCGCATGGACAACACTAGCCGCTTTAACTCCGGAGGTGTTGGAGCGTTGTAACATTGCTATGACTTCCGGGCGCATATTCAAAAAAGTTATACAATGTCTTTGCTTGGCGCGAACGCATTTGGAATAATCGCACGTTAATCATGAAGATCACCCTTATGCTTGTGAGGCTTAAACTCAGGTACTTCTTGTTCGCGAACATCCGCAGCAGCTTCAGTTGCGATACGACGGCGGTCGTTTCATACACATGCTCGACTGCCTCAGCGGCGATAGCGGCTGCAACGCGACGACGGTTTTTATTCTTCATCTATATTCACAATTTCCGCACGCTTGACTCGTGGAGGAATTTCGATATTAAATCGTGCTGCTGTTTCATGAAGCCGTCTCACGATCTGGCGCTGTTCGGCCACAATACCTAATAACACAAGTATGTTAGCTTTTCTTGCGCCTCTCGAATTGCCTCCGTTGTTGTACTGTTGCTGTTGCGATAACGGTTATTGCGGTTGCGGCTGTGGTTCAGTTTCGAGTCCTAATGGCTTAGGTATATCAGCTTTTCACATGAGACATGATATTCGTATGCCACGCTGTTGCGCAATTTGCTTTAGTTGAATCAGAGTTTACATACTATTATTTAAGGTAAAATGTTTGTCTAATTGTTAATTCCATCAATAAATTGTTTAATATTTTTTACTTTACCGGGCTTGGAAACAGCAATTGCCACAATCCTGGTTATTATTTCAATTGCTTCTCTATCATTTTCATCGACGTCCGGGCTGTTAACGTTGGGTATTTCCGCAGTAGATTCCTCTGCTGTTGCGGAGGCGGATCCTTGACGGCGTGCACGATAATACTTGCAAACCGATCCACGTGGTCGGCAAACTGATTACACCTTTGCATTGATTTCGTCCTAATGTCAATGAACGTATTACATATTTACAAATTTAATTCTCTAATAGACATAAGCATCGTCTGTACGCCTCATCCTCATCATCGCATATAACTAGTTGTAAAGATGCTTGCAGTGGATATTATTTGATTGCACGGTCATTTGCTGTAAAAGACTTTTCACCGGCGATAGTAATTTGCAAATTCTCAGCAGTGAGGGGTAAGGAAACTCGTACACCGGGCAACATCGACTGAGGCTCAATCTCAAATAGATTTTTGTATTTGAATATAATTTTGTTCATTTCGGTATTTGGCCAATTAACGGCATACTCATCAATACCCTTAAATATTATTCCAACTCGTAAATGATTGCCGCTTGTACAATGACATCCCATAACATAAATCGTTGTGTCCTGCTTTATGTATATTGACTCTATAGTGTATGTGTCATTGCGTGAAACTTTTCCACAAATCTCGTCACATTGTTGGAATTGTAATATTGCAACACTCGCTTAAACTCTTTCTCCTCTGCTTTATCTTCGGCTGGAGTTATCTGGATCTCGCTAGCAGTTATACTTTTTCCAGCTTTTTTTAACCAATTGTGCCAATCATTTCTTATTTTTTAAATATTATTTCACCGATTTTATATTTAAAAATATATATTGCGGTTTACTTATTTTTCCAACACAGTATCATCAAGATCGTCATAACTAAGTTTAATCAGATTGTATATATTATAATACAAAAGGTATTTCTCTAATTAATTTGCTCATGGTGGTCTTTATAATTACTCGAATATACGCTCGATGTTTCAGTTTCTTCGTTATGATCATCGTCCTGGTTATAATCGTTCTTGCATTCGCTCGTTTTGCTATCTGTCCTAGGCAGTGCTGCTAACGTTAGCGACTTTATTTTATATTTTCATATTTTTTTGTGTACAATATCAAATAATGTTGTTTTTTCAGGTTGCTTGATATAATTTTCTCTATATATGCATCGCTATTTCTCCAGGATAATTCCTAAGTTGATTAATTTATCAAGATGATCCGGATACGTGTTTGAAAAATCATACGAATGTTGAGGATTTTTGATAAACCTGTATGATGCATTTAAGAGTAACAGCGACTTCATTTGTTACGTGACGTTTCCAACACTCCACTTGTTTGGTAGATTAATTTCACACTCGGATATTTCATAAATTCTTTTAGAATGTTATATGCGTCGATATGTGCATTTTCGCCATTGTTATATATAGCGGGTTAAATGTGAAATAAATTTTCACATAAACTCTACCAGTCAGTTTAAAATATAGCTGTGGCAAGCTATTTGTTATACAGTATACCGCGTTCATTATGCCTGCCGTGCTATACTTGATATAAATATATAAGCTATAGTTGAATACAGCTATGCAACGAAAAACAACACAATCAAAATATTGTATACAGTATACCGCGATCAATAACTGTGTTTTCACAATATTAGTTTTAGTCTCACATAAAAAGGATTGCCCACATTGTAGTATAGCCACAATCAATACTATAGGCCTGACGGTAAAGTTCACCTGTTTTTTTTTTTTTGTAAACCCAACAACGCATGCGATAGCGTGGAACGGGTAAGATACAAATACAAAAGTCATGGGTTATATAAGGGCTGACTTATCCCCAGCTATCCGGTCAACAATATACAATGGACATATACTGAACACGTTATTCCTTTCTGCATCCACGTTTTGATAAGAATGCCGTTGTATGTATACTATAACACTTCATCCATGTTTACATCAACTTGTTGATAACACTACAAGTGCACCTATAACATGAAACATACTCATTTCTTTTATCATGTGAGTGTATCCCTTTGAACACGAAATTATTAACAATGGTGTAATTTAAGATAGCACACTATCACATTTATATGAATTTGTTCCCAAAGGTGCAATTGTGAGCATAGTAGAAAATATAATAACATTTTACTTTAGACATGTTGTTGACATTGGAACATGTGTGCGTATAATAGTTTATTATGTCATATTTACAGCTTCCTGTTAATTTGTATAGCATTGTAATCATAACACAGAACTTTGTTCTTTTTCATATAAATGTGTTTACAATAATGCCGTTCTGCGTATAAGAGTACACTTTATTATTTTTCATAAATTTGCCGATATTGATGAATCTGAGTATAAGTGACAAGTTTAATACAGAGCGATATTTCTATCTAAATGAACGTATGGGCAATGATTGAACTGTGCGTTTACGGGAACATTTGTATCCCTTATTGCATATATCTCCCGACAGTGATGCATTTGTGAGCATAACTCTATCGAAATAATTTTCCTAACAGTGATTGAATTGTGCGTAGGACAGAACCCTCTATTTTTTTCATCAACTTGTTGACAATGTCTCAGATAAGAATGAAATAGCACATTTTTTTTAAATGATTTTTTAATCAAAAACAAAATTTTGACCATTACAGTAGACCCTCTAGAGTTTGATATGAACGTGTGGACAATGATGGAAATATTAGGAAAACAGTACACTTTATTCCTACTCATTTCAACTTGTTGATGATGATGCATTTGTGAGTATAACAAACACTTATTCACTTTATAAATCATGCTGTTGACAATAATGCAATTGTGTGTAGAGCAGGACACTTTATATTTTTATACAAAAGTTGTTGGCTGTGATTGAATTGTGAGTATATTTGTAGTCTTTATCCGTTGTAATCAACTTATTGACGATGATGCACATGTGAATAAAATAACACACGCTCCCCCTGGTAATGATTGTTTCACTAGTATGAAATCTTCATTACAGTACAGATTATACATTCTTAAATGGCAGTTTTGACACTCATGAAAAATAGGCATAACATGACACATTTCATAAATTTGTTAACAATGATGCATTTGCGCGTATAGAAGAACAGTTTATTCCATTTTAAATCAACTTGTTAACATTGTTGACAATGAATATAAAATGACACGTTTAGTTTAGATATCAAATTTAAGTAATGATAACATTGTGAATTTAAATGAAGCTGTTGTCCCTATACCAATGTACTTGATGAAGATGATCCAAGTATGCGTATAACACTTTCTACCTTTTCACAGCAACTTGTTTACGTTGAGGCAATTGTGATGATAATCTAACATGCCATCCCTTATCTCATCGACTTACTGTCAATGAAGTAACTGTGTATATTAAAGAACACCTTACTCCTTTCTACGTCATCTTCTTTAAATTATTGCACCTGTGTAACATGACAATTTATGCTTGATAGAAAAAGTTTTTGACAGGGACTATGTTGAGCGTCAGCAGAACATTTGAAGTAACTATTCTTATTGCAGAGACCTTTGTCTCTTTTTTTTTGGCCCAGTGGTGCAAAACGATGCAGATGTGATATGACATAAACCTCGATAATCTTTCCAATAACGTGGTGACAGTGAAGCAATTGTGACTATAGAAGAGTATTTTTTTTCCGGATAGCAAAATACTTTATTCATTTTTAGATGACCTTGTTAACATAGATGCAAATGTGCCTATCATAGTGTACTTTTCTTTTAGCAGCTAGGCAATAATAGTAGCTTTGTGCACATATAAAACACTTGATCCCTTTGTACATGAAGTTTTAGACACTAATTTATTTGTGACAAGTAACGTTTATCAGGTTTTACATGGACTTAGTGATAAACGATGCACCGGTGGGTACAACGTAACATGTCATCCCTTTTTTATCTCAGCTTGTTTTTAGTGATGAAGTTCGGCTTTTAATAAAACTATTTTGTACCTAGTATAAGTTTTAACATCGTCAATTTGCTGACATTGATCAATTGTGAAGATAAGAGAGCACCGTATTCCTTTTCGCATCAATGTTTTGAAAATCAAACAATGTTTTATATAACATAAAACTTCATCCATTCTTACATCAACTTGTTAATAACAATGCAAGCTTGCGTATCACATACCACATTTATTATATCATCCTGTTGACAATCGTCTAAATTAAATGCGATAAAACAGTTTATCCCATAGGCATAAAGTTCTTGACAATGGTGGAATTCTTTAAATAAGACAGTTCACTATCCCTTATGCACAAATCTGTTGAAAAAAAGCGTAATCGTGAGTACAGTGCAAAACTTTATAATTTTTTGTTTTAGACATCTTGTTGAGATTAGAGCAAGTCTATGTGTACCATTATATGATATCCTTTCTACGGTGGCATTTTTATAATGATAGCATTGTGCGTATAACAGAAAACGTTCTTCCTTTTAGATGATATTGCTGAAAAACATGCCTTTGTGCGTATACGAGACCACTATTATTTTTTCATCAACTTGCTGATAAATAAATATATATATATATATATATATATATATATATATATATATATATATATATATATATATATATATAATGCATTTGAGAGTGTGTGATCATGGCATAACCATAACATATACTCTTGAAAACTGTATCTCCCTGTATCCCAAATAATCTCTCTCTCTCTCTCTATCTCTCTCTCTCTGCCCATCTCTATCAGCCCATCTCTCTCTCTCTCTGCCCATCTATACCAGCCCATCTCTCTCTCTCTTTCTCTCTCTCTCTCTCTCTCTCTCTCTCTCACTCTCTCTCTCACTCTGTCTCTCAGTCCCTCTTTATTACTGTTCGTTCCACTTTGAAAAAATATCTTCATTATTTATACAATCAGTATATTAATATCTGTATTAGACTATATTCAATTTTGTTTGTTTTTATTTGTGTTATTCTGTATTCTGTTAGTGTCGTGATCCAGAGATCAGTTTCTTGTCTTGTCTAAAATTCATTGCAACTATGCAGCTATCAAACTAAAAAAAAATAAAAAAATAAAAAAACAAACAGGTCGTCACCTGTCGGAATAGTGGATATTTAACTATATTGTTAGATAGATATATAATGTGATCAATTTTTCATTGCAACCATTGCAAGTTACTAGTTATTCAAGTTGTGGTCAACTCTGAAACTTATTTATATTGGTACTTATGTATTCAAATAATCACAAATGAGATAAATATATCCTAAATAGGTTTGATCTATACTACAATACAGAACCACTGACATGAACACATATAATACATATAACGTTGTTTAAATATGGTAACAACATTTTAAGAAATGATTTAATAGTTCATCAAAATGTAAATCTTCTCCACATAGGTCAAAAATGAAAAAAAAGAAGCTCATCCTACTCGCTCAATTTGTAACTATGGTTTTGTAATAACGTATTAGTCAAATACTACACTCACCTCAAAACTGCTCTTTACTGATTGAACTTAAGAGTGAAGTAATGGTTGAAAGCAAAGATGCGCCTGCTATGACAAGGGTAGTTAAAGTATGCTTTAAAGTTTTTAAAATTACAATTACACATCATTATAAAAAAGTTACTTTAGTGAATTATTAAAATTGAATCTGTTTCATGATAACACACATCTTTGAAACTAATTACATCCTGGTAATACTATGCAGATTTTTGAACCTTCAACATGGTGAACTTGCAATTCAGTTCAAAAGAATGTAACTAGAGTAGTCACAGTGAAGTTGTTAACTAATTCTTGCTTGTGATTTATAGGACCAAACGTCAAAATACAACCAATTATTTCAAAAACAAATCGATATATCATATGATGTGCAAGTTTGCATAATTAACTTTGTGATTTCTTCCTCACACGTCTTCAAAATCAGACTTTCTAGTCCGTCGGCTGTTTTCTTTGTAAATCTTTAACGTAAAATGAGGTATATCTGTTAATAAAAGCATCACATCCCTACTCTGTGCCTGTGAAAAACCATCAAGTTAAATAGAAAGAAGATTTTCCACATTTTCATACTGAACCAAGCAGATGATAAAAAGATATAAATTATTCCTTTTCCAACGACTCTTTATAATTGACGCTAAGATTTGAAATGAGATGATGTCAGTGCAAAGCAATCAAGTTAATCAGGCAGAACTGTAGCTCACGATATCATTATTGTTAACAAGACGATAGAAAGACCAAAAAAGGGATTATGTTTTATACGCTAATTATTCTCCTTTCTTGACTCCCATATCAAGAACAAGATATCAACTACAAACAGGTGCGGACATCGCACTCACGTACCAGTGCACATAATTGAAGGTAATCGTGTGAAAGTTTATATCTAAATTGCATTACTGTCAAAAAACTTGATGTAAACATTCTGATAAAGTGCTTTTGTACGGTTACAATTGCATCCTTATACATTTATTTGACTGGTATTCAATCAAATGAGGGTCTCAATTTTTTATTCATTTTCTATGCTGCAGCTAGAACACACAAAGTGAGTAATAAATCTGTACTTCAGTCGACAGTAGGTGCTTCAAATTTAAAACTCTAAGAATATGTACTGATTATTCCAAATAGGTCGACATAACACAATGCTTCATCCAGTTTTAAATCAACTTTTTGAATCTGCTGACCAAAGTCTTTCCATGGTCTTGTTTACACTGATGATATATTAGCTACAGTTCGAATAAGATAACACGCTATCCCTCATGCATGAATCTGGTGACCAAAGTGCAATTGTGAGTATTGTACAAGACAATATAATGTTTTGTTATAGTCAACTTGTTGACATTGCAGCAATTGCCTATATAAACGCATATATTGTTTTCCTTTCTACAGCGGCTTTTTTTTAATGATAGCATTGTGAGTATAACACAAAACTTTGTCCCTTTTGGATGAAATTGCTGACAATCATGCACTCACGGGTATAATTTACAACTTTTCTTTTTTCATCAACTTGTTAATATTGATCAGTCGTCTGAGTTATATTTGACCTGAGCTGTCCTTAATTCATTTTTTAGTTATAAACATACTAATGGATGAAGTTAAGAACAAAAATGTTCTTTATTTGAGGATTTGGAAGAACATATGCTTATTACTTAGGAGCAAGAAATATGAATATTCGTTTCGCAGGCTTTTCGTACGTCATGTGTATGTATACTGCATTTGGGATGCTGGGAGTATGGTATAGCATAGCATACACTCTTAAATTAGGTTTAAATTAGATTTAATCTACCGCGATGTTGTGGGTGAAAATAGGTTCTTATCCATGCTTGTCCTATAAAGCGAATATGCGTAGGGTGTGGTCGTCAAAAAGTAACAAAGCATATTGTATGTGTTTAATGTTTTTTATTCTAAAAAGAAACACACAAAGAATAACTTGCTTATTGAAAGTTTAAAAGATACTTTTACTAATATGACAATACCTGATAGTAGTTTATGTCGCTTAAATTTAACTAATTTCTGTCGCGTGAAACAAAAGTTTCGAATTCAGACTCTGTTCTTCAAATTGAAATCTGTGTAACCGTTCTTTTAATTCAAAAATATAAAATTAATGTGTACTAAAACAGCAGTCTTTCTTTTGTATGGTGTGCCATGAGATCAAAGTAGCATAATAGTATGTTAATTCCTTTTTGTCAAAAGTGCCGCTAGCAAAGTCACCTTTGTCACTCATTTTATAGTTAAGGTACAGATCTAATATTTGTTTTCAGAGAAAACCATTATTTTTGTGCCATTAATGTACAAATGTGATAATGTAACCTGACAGTTTCTTACTGTCTCAATATATCCCAATGTAAAGCAAAATATTTAATAAGGCAAAACATCGTTTACAGTTTTATCATTAACAGCCGACGCGTAGCAAAGAAGATAATCTGTGCTATTTTCAAGTGAGTAGTACAAACACGAATACTGTGGACGATTTCATTCGTATAGTACTCGATCGGCGGCTGTACCATCGGGTTTATATTCTTATAATTCAAGAATGAGAATGTCGAACTGCATGTTAAACTTTGATTTGCTGCAAATTTAACACATGTCATGTATACTAATGCAAAGTGTGTGTATTACCTTAAATAACTAGAAATATAGTAAATGCAAAAGCAAAAAACAGTATATCCTTAGCAAGGATTTATTCGTATCCACAGGCAAATATATCAAATCATTAGTTCCCATCAATGACTCTCCATAATATCATGCACATGGCCTTTTCAATGGCAAATTGGGTCTTACATTTTTCGCATTTTACCTTTACTTGGTACCATAGAGCCACACACATTTAAAAGATGTCATTAATAACACACAAGCTTGAAACGATGATTATCCGGACGCATTGGGGACATTTATTTCTAATGTGTCATGCAATTGATATAATTTTGATCGAAACGTATAACTATAAACATAAGTAACTGGACAACAAATTGATCATACAATCATACGTCTGTAAAGTATTTCGGTTATAGCCACAATTGCACTTTCTCTAGAAGCTGACAAGGTATCATATAATGCTTCTGATTGGATCATTCTGTACAAACTTTTGTACACAGGTGTAAATAATACCACATTACCTACACGAGGTTGCAACATGGAGACATGTGTTATGGTCTGCTCACAATTGCATTACTGCCAACAAGTTTGTGTCAGAAGGTGCAACATGTACAAGGCTTAGAAATAATCAGCATAACGTGAGACTATTTGTTTTTAGAGCAACTTGTTGGCAATGATGCAATTATTTTATGTCACAAGACCATATCTCTTTTCACATACACAGCATTAAAGTAAGGCACCTGTGTGGAAAAGACAAACATTCCAAACGATTTGCATCAACCTATTTCCAATGACGCGTTGGTGCGCATAACAGAGCCCTTCATAAATGTTGAACTCAAATTCTTGAAAAGTATACAAATGATGTAATCGTCATGATAAGGTGTTACGTTGAACAAGATGAAACAAACTTGTATAATGTGTCATGTTCCATGCCCAATTGGAATACTGTCATCATGTTGTTGTTACGAGAGATAGAGTGTTGCATTCTACTCTCCAGTATATCACTGTCAGCAAATTGGCGTCAGGAGACATACACATTCTAGTGATACTCAGAATTGCATGACTGTCAACACGTTGATGTCAAAATGTACAAGGTGTTTCAATAAAGTCACAATTGACTCGTTGGAAACACGTCTGTACAGAAAAGGATAAAGTGCTTTCTAACACTGACAATGACATTATTGTCAAGACAATGATTTGAAAAGGATAAGATCCTATGGTGTACTTATTTTGTACCATTCTCACTACCTTGAGCTAAAGAGGGATGAAGTCTTTTGCTACATTCACAATTGCATCATTGTGAATACGGTCATGTAAACATACATAAAGTGTTCGGTTATAGCCACAATTGCACTTTCTCAAGAAGCGGGCAAGTTATCATAGAACGTTTCTGATTCATTATTCTGAATAAACTGTTGCAAACAGGTATAAAGAAATACCACATTACCTACACGAGGTTGCAACATGGAAACAAGTGTTATCGTCTGATCACAATTGCATTATTGCCAACCAGTTCGTGTCAGAATGTGCAACATATTCAAGGCTTAGAAATTATCAGGATAACGTGACACTCTTTTTTTTTTATAGCAACTTGTTGGCAATGATGCAATTATTTTATATCAGAACACCATATCTAATTTCACATACACAGCCTTAAAGTAAGGCACCTGTTGGGAAAAGAAAAACATTCCTCACGATTTGCTTCAACTTGATTCCAATGACGCATGAGTCTGCTTATCAGAGCCCTTCGCACATTTTGACCTCAAATTCTTGAAAAGTATGCAAATGATGTAATCGTCATGATAAGGTGTTGTGTTGAAGAAGATGATACAAACCGGTATAATGTGTCATGTTCCATACCCAATTGGAATACTGTCATGAAGTTGTTTTTAAGAGAGATAGAGTGTTGCATTCTACTCACCAATACATCACTGTCAGCAAATTGGCGTCAGGAGACATACACGTTCTAATGATACTCAGAATTGCTTGACTGTCAACACGTTGATGTCAAAATGTATAAGGTTTTTCAATAAGGTCACAATTGCTTCGTTGGAAACACTGCTGTACAGAAAAGGATAAAGTGCACTCTAACACTGACAACGACATTATTGTCAAGGCAATGATTTGAAGAGGATAAGATCTTATGGTGTACATATTTTGTACCATTCTCACTACCTTGTGATCAAGTGGGATGAAGTCTTTTGCAACATTTACAATTGCAACAATGTGAATATGGTCATGTAAACAGACATAAAGTGTTCGGTTATAGCGACAATTGCTCCTTCTCATGCAGCTGTCAAGGTATCATAGAATGTTTCTAATTGGATCATTCTGTACAAACTATTGTAAACAGGTATCAAGAATACCACATTACCTACAGTTGGTTGCAACATGGAAACAGGTGTTATGGTCAGCTCAGAATTGCATTATTGCCAACAAGTTCGTGTCAGAAGGTGCAACATGTGCAAGGCTTAGAAATTATCAGGATAACGTGACGCTAGTTGTGTTTAGAGCAACTTGTTGACAATGATGCAATTATTTTATGTCAGAAGACCATATCTCTTTTCACATCCACAGCCTTAAAGTAAGGCACCTGTTGGGAAAAGACAAACATTCCTCACGATTTGCATCAACTTGTTTCCAATGACGCAGTAGTGCGCATAACAGAGACCTTCATACATGTTATACTCAAATTCTTGAAAAGTATGCAAATGATGTAATCGTCCTGATAAGGTTAGAATGCACTTTCTCAACACTTTCTAACACTGACAATGACATTATCGTCCAGACAATGATTTGTAGAGGATAAGATCCGATGGTGTACTTATTTTGTACCATTCTCACTACCTTGAGCTAAAGAGGGTTGAAGTCTTTTGCTACATTCACAATTGCATCATTGTGAATACGGTCATGTAAACATACATAAAGTGTCCGGTTATAGCCACTATTGCACTTTCTCAAGAAGCTGACAAGGTATCATATAATGTTTCTGATTGGATCATCATGTACAAACAGTTGTAAACAGGTATAAAGAATACCACATTACCTACACGAGGTTGCAAGATGGAAACAGGTGTTACGGTATGCTCACAATTGCATTATTGCCAACAAGTTCGTGTCAAAAGGTGCAACATATGCAAGGCTTTGCAAATTATCAGGATAACGTGACACTATTTGTTTTTAGAGCAACTTATTGGCAATGATGCAATTATTTTATGTCAGAAGACCTTATCAATTTTCACATCCACAGCCTTAAAGTAAGGCACCTTTGGAAAAAGACAAACATTCCTCACGATTTGCATCAACTTGTTTCCAATGACGCAATAGTGCGCATAACAGAGCCCTTCATACATTCTGACCTCAAATTATTGAAAGGTATTCAAATGCTGTAATCGTCATGATAAGGTGTTGTGTTGAACAAGATGATACAAACCGGTATAATTTGTCATGTTCCATGCCCAATTGGAATACACGGTTAGCACTTTTGCATTGACATATGTTGCGCATGCGCGAGCATGAATTACATATCGTTACACATTACATTAATCATTCAATGCATGCCGTGCATAATTAAGTAATATCTGTCTGTTCAGTTACAACAAATCGCTAACTTGAACCAGACTATAGTATTTCTAATATCATGGCGTTGTATGACCTAGGTATTGACTCTCTGTAGAATTTAGAATACATTCTAAAACATCTAATATATGAAACAATTCTGTCATATAAAACGAATAGGGATAAAGAATACAATCTTAAATTTTACATACCTCTACAGCTGAAGATTTGCTCCCGTAAAGAGGTAAGCTTTCTGACAAGACTCGTCGTAGTGTAATTTGTTTATAGAGAATTCCCTCTATATGTACTCTAGCTGTGACAGATATGCGCAGCAGCTAGGTACGTAAGTTTTCACTTCAGGCAATTTGCACGTGCAGCATGGGGTGAATCGCGCTCAGTATTTCAAAATAACTAGAGCCGAAAAAATAAACAACCCTCGAGTAACGCTCTAGTCGGAGACGAAACCCGAATACATTTTTGATCACATATACATATTGATATAAATCATACAATTCCGTGACAATACCTCCCCCCTTAAAAAAAGTTGAAATACTTTTAGAAAATCACGGAATTTTGCAAAAATACAAACTGAAACGTATTATTTACATTACCAGAATATCATGGTAAGAAAAAAAACTGCCTATCACACTCTGCTTAAATAATTGGCCCCTACATTTTCCGACCCTCTGATTGCTTCGATCCGGAAACGATATGGCTGCAGAGTCAATGCCCAACGCATCAATCTTGCGTTGGCAACTTTTGCCTTGTTCTAATATATGAGAGGCTGATGGTCCGTTTCAAGGACAAATTCCCTTCCGAGAAGGTACGTGTGGAATTTACCTATACCCCACACCAGTGCCAAACACTCCTTTTCGATCACGGAGTAGTTTTGCTCCATAGGCAGCAATTTCCTACTAGCATAAGCTATGGGTAACTTTACCCCATCTTGCTCCTGTAGCAAAACTGCTCCTAATCCCGTGTCGGACGCATCAGTTCTCAATATGAACGATTTATTTAATTCTGGCAACTTTAGGATCGGTGTACTGATCAATCTTGCCTTAAGGGCGTTAAAAGCTTTTTCTTGGCATAAACCCCAAGAAACTTTATTTGGCTGTCCTTTCCTAGTTAAATCCGTCAATGGACTAGCTATAGAGGCGAAATTTGGAACGAACTTCCTATAAAAACCTATCAATCCAAGAAACGATCGTATCTGTTTCTTGGTTTCTGGCCTCGGAGCGTCTTTAATAGCTTCAATTTTGTCAGAGTGGGGTTTGAACTGCCCTGACCCACTTACTAGATGGCCCAAGCATTCCAAGTTAGAATATGCTATACTACACTTGGAGGGTCTCGCTGTGAGTTTTGCCTTGCGGAGTCTGTCGAACAGATCAACTAATACCCTAACATGCTCTTCCCAGGTATGCGTATATACAAGAATATCGTCGACAAAACTATCTACGTTGTTCATTCCTTTCAACAATTTCCGCATAAGACGCCCGCACGACTCACCGGCGTTAACCAGACCAAAAGGCATAACCTTAAACTGGTAAAGACCTTTAGGGGTCGCGAATGCCGTTAATACGCGGGCATTTTCGGCGATGGGCACCTGCCAATATCCTTTTGTAAGATCTAATTTAGAAATGTGCTGGTGCCCAGCCAATTTTGAAAACAAGCCCTCCATGTCTGGCATCGGTTCAGCATCAAACACGGTGACTTTATTTAGTTGTCGAGAGTCTATGCAAAATCGATTCCTTCCGTCTTTCTTTCGGACCAATACCACGGGGGAAGAATAGGGGGAGTTTGAGGGTTCAATCACTCCCAGGTCTAACATTTTACCTACTTCCTCGTCGATTGTCTCCGTGCGTTAAATGGTATCGGATATCCCTTAATTCTGATTGGCTCCGAGGTATTCAAGTTTATCTCGTGCGTTATTAATCCAGTATTGCCTGGTCTATCCGTAAATACGTATGGGTACTTACTCAAAATTTCCCTGACTTGCTGACGCTGACCAGGTAATTCTGGTCACACGCTGACCATACCTACTCCCTCATTTCCTACAACCATGGGGTACTCAAGGAGAGTTTCTGTATTGGGGTCATTCGGCTCGTCTTCTATGACCGCAATACATACGAGGTTCGAAACGCCCTTTTCAACAGTTTGATCAGGTTTCTCCACGTATCGTTTTAACATATTGGCATGAAATATTCTCAACCTACCTTCCATGTCGATTCGGAAGTCCATTTCACCCTTGACCTGTTTGACCTCATATGGCCCTTTCCATTGGACCAATAATTTGTTTCTACTAGTAGGGAGTAGCACCAACACTCGATCACCCACGTCGAATTTCCTACTTCGCGTTCCGCGGTTGTAATACTTTGCGTACTTGCGACCCGACTTCACGAGCTCATCGTGTGCCATCCGACATGTGCTTTCTAATCTTTCGCGTAAGTCGACGACGTATTGGTAGGTTGTTTTAAATTCTCCGTCCTCGACATCACCCGACCATAGTTCGCGCCGAATCCGTATTGGACCACGAATTGTCCTACCGTATAGTAATTCAATCGGCGAGAATTCCAATCTATCGTGCGGTACCTCGCGATACGCAAACAAAATCGCGTTCAAATACCGGTCCCAATCTCTCGGTTTCTTCGCGCACATCCGACGTAGCATTTGTTTCAACGTCCCGTTAAATATCTCTACCAATCCATTACACATGGGGTTATACGGTGTGGTGCGCAACTGCTTACTTGACAACAACCTACTAATTTATTCCATAAGTTCTGAGGTAAACTGGGCTCCACAATCGGTGAGAATTTCCTCAGGTACCCCTACCCTGCTGAACATGTCGACAAGCGCCTCGGCTACACGTTCAGTTTCAATTGATGGTAAAGCTATGGCTTCTTGGTATCTAGTTGCATAATCTACTAGAGTAAGGATATATCGGTTTTTCCGATCTGTAATTGGAAATATGGGTCCCACAATATCAACAGCTACCCTTTTAAATGGGGTATCTATTAGAGGCATTTTACCTAATGGTATTCTAGTATTCCTTCCCTTCGACACCGTCTTCTGGCAAACGTCGCACGATCGACAGAATCGTGCTACGTCACTATTTACGCCAGGCCAATAAAACTCCGCTAATACTCTGTCGGTTGTTTATTTTCATGCCAAAGTGACCCGTAATACTGGACTCGTGTGCCACTCTCAGTACATGTGGTCTGAATTTCTGAGGGACAACCAGTTGGGAATACTTTCTACCGTCCGACGTGGTAAATTCTCTATACATTAAACCTTTGGTACGTAAGAATTTAGAGCTCCCACCGCCCTTACAATGTTTCGCAGTACCGGACACGATCCTCTCCGCGGTCGCGCTTAAGGACGCGTCCTGCCTTTGGTCACGCATAAATTCATCGCGCGAGATATCAGTCACGGCTTCCGGAACTTTCAACTGACGTAGCGGCTTTTTATCCGCCTGCGCCTGCGCCCTAGTTTCAACCGCTTGTGCAATAGGAAACCGGAAATCAGAGAGAGTTGGGAGTCTGGAGCCATCGACATTTCCGATAGTTAGGTCGTATATATGATTTTCCATACACAGAGCTTCTACGGTTCCGGTCAGAAAAGACGTCACGATTTCTATTCTCGCGACGGGAACGCGATCAATCGTTTGATCTAATAACATGCACGGGGATTTCCAACCAAGCATTTGGTCATCCCTAACGAGACTCTACTTTACTACGACGCCCGTGCACCCGGTGTCGAGTAAGACCGTGACTTCTTGACCGTTGGCGGTACCAGTGGCAGTCTGTAACCTCGCCTCGGGAAAAAGACAAGTGCCGATCGACTGAATAGCATCATGACGATCTGCGCAAGCGCTGCGGACTCGTATACCTTATTCGCGTTATTAGATGCCGAATTATCACGCGGAAAATCATCGCGCTTACCGCCTCCTGACCATGCTCTGCTTTCAATAGCAACCGCGACTCTCTGGACAAACCCCTTCCTTTTCGGACAATCGGGCGTGATGTGACCCCATTCCTTACATGTGAAGCATTGTCTATCCCTACGACTTGTTCCCTTCCCAGATTGAAAATTTCCACCTTTATTTGTACCAAGTTTCTCGGGTTCTCTGGGTCTCTGATCTTTAGCTTGATCACCTCCCTTGTTATCCCTTGAGACCACATTCTGGCTACCTCCCCGAGCTTCGGCGAAATAGTCTGCCTGAGTAGCCATATCAGAGATATTATTGAAGGACTTTTCCCTCAGGAACAAGTACAATTCCCTACCACAAGTGTTTAACAGTTGGTCCCTAAGTAAAAAATCGGTAAGACCCTCGAACGTTTTTTGAATCTTACCACATTCAACCCTACGCTGGAAATAATTCCCCGTCCTACTGACGAACTGGGTGAATGTCTCGCCTTTCTCGGGTTTACTATATTTAAACATTTTGCGGAACCCTTGTTCTGTCAACTCGTATCTCTTAAAGAGTGCCTCTCTTAATGCGTCATAGTTCAATGCGTCGTTTATGGGTAGACGCGAATACACATCTATCGCTTTACCTTTCAGTAACGCGCTGAGATGGAACGACCAATCATCTTTTTTCCATTTCTGGATAGTGGCATATCGCTCAAACCTATGTAAATAACTATCTAAGTTGTCTTTGTCATCTTCAAAAGGGGGTAATTTAGGGCCTCTTAACTTTGATTCTTGTTGCCCTTCTTTCTTAGCCTCTAATAATTTAAATTTCCTTTTATGTTCTTTCTCCATATTCCTGTCTTCAAACTCTATGGTTTCTAACTTTGCTTGTTTCTCAAGTTCTCTTACCTGCTCTATTCTTTCCCTTTCTGCTTCCCTTTCCCAACCTATCTTTTCCATCTCTGCCTTTTTCTCTAACTCTAACTTCTCCTTCTCTGCCTGTTTCTCTAACTCTAACTTCTCCTTCTCTGCCTGTTTCTCTAACCATAACTTCTCCTTCTCAAATACCATCTTCTCCTTCTCTGCCTGCTTCTCTAACTCTACCTTCTCCTTCTCAAATACCATCTTCTCACTTTCAAATGCTATCTTTCTTTCCTCAACTTACCTCTCTGCCTGCTTCTCCAGTTGTAACTTTTCCCTTTCAATGTCTCTCTCGTTTACCCTTTGATCCCCTTCCCGAGCCTGCTCCTCCTGAACGAATTTCCTAAGGGCCTCCCCCTCATACCCAAACTGTTTGCCTAACTCCATTAGATCTTTGAGTGACGACATGATATATACTGTTGATAAGATCACCAATCCTTAGGGCACTATCGTATAACACACATAATTTTAGGACTACACGAACCAACCGTATATCCCTTCTCCAAATATATGCAATATGTATATATGTATATATGATAAACAAATGGCAACTGAAACAAAATATGAGAGAGGTATTCACTCACCCGCCGGAATTAGCTCTTGTCAGGAATGTCACAATCTGAAACAGATAACTAAAAAAAATCTTACCGGAGTCAAGACCCATGCAAACTAACGTCCGTGCTCCGAATAATCCAATAATCCCACTTCTGACACCAATAGTCATAGGATGAAGCAGGGTTGGGACTGGATTAGTGAAGACACCGAAAGCAACTGCGTTAATAAGATGTTTATTTATAAACGCAATTTAGAGATGAACAAATCTGACACCATTATAACAAAAAGATCAGGAAAATTATAAAGTTCCTAACATGGAACTATCAACAACAAATAACTCAACGAGAAAAATAAAAGATGAATTTAACGAAAGGAATTTTAAACAAACGTGAATAACATCCTATCACCAATCAACAAATAAGAGTATATGATCTACACCCTAATATAAACAAGGTCTTATTAAGTACCAAGGGTGACCAAATCATGTGATTTATGCACTTATCAATATGATACTCATTTATTCATCAATCTGTTAACTCATCAATTTATCAGTTCATCAAGCGATATTGGAATATGTATGGATTTATGAATCTGTCGTTCATATAAAGATATTAAAATGGGAATGCATAAAATTATGAATCTATCACACATACAGCGATATTGAAATGTGAATACATGTAATTTTGCTCAGATAGCAATAGTGAGAATAACAATAAAATGGAACACGTAATATGTATAACTATCGTGGTGCCCATTTGACGACCAAGATGTATCTCCGGTTCCACCCGCTCTAGTCAATGGTCAAGGAGCCCCCACGCATGGTCCACACCTCCCAGTATGTTGAAGGATCCCTCGAGAGCCTTCACATTAACACAGACCCGATGGTCGCGAAGCCTTGGTCCCTCGCACCGAGAAAACCAGTACACTCTTCCGATCCAACGTCACCAGACACAGAGTACACGTCACAAGAAACCACACAGAGTCCTGTGACTTCACATCACCAAACCATATATAAGGCAGCTAAAAGTGTAACAACTAAACCGTGTAGTACATATGAGACGGTTAGTACTTTTGCATTGATATATGTTGCGCATGCGCGCACATGAATTACATCTCGTCACACATTACCTTAATCATTCAATGCACGCCGCGTATAATTAAATAATATCTGTCTGTTCAGTTACAACAAATAGCTAACTTGAACCAGACTATAGTATTTATAATATCATGGCGTTTTATGACCTAGGTATTGACTCTCTGTAGAATTTAGAATACATTCTAAAACATCTAATATATAAAACAATTCTGTCATATAAAACGAATAGTGATAAAGAATACAATCTTAAATTTCACATACCTCTACAGCTGAAAATTTGCTCCCGTAAAGAGGTAAGCTTTCTGACAAGACTCGTTGTAGTGTAATTTGTTTATAGAGAATTCGCTCTATATGTACTCTAGCTGTGACAGATATGCGCAGCAGCTAGGTACGTAAGTTTTCACTGCAGACAATTTGCACGTGAAGCATGGGGTGAATCGCGCTCAGTATTTCACAATAACTAGAGCCGAAAAAATAAAAAACCCTCGAGTAACGCTCTAGTCGGAAACGAAACCCGAATACATTTTTGATCACATATAAATATTGACATAAATCATACAATTCTGTGACAGTCAAGACAACGATTTGAAAAGGAAAAGATTATAAGGTGTACTTATTTTGTTCCATTCACACTACCTTGAGCTAAAGAGGGATGAAGTCTTTTGCTACATCAACAATTGAATCAACTTGTTTCCAATGGCGCATTAGTGGGCATAACATTGCCCTTCATACATGTTGACCTCAAATTCTTGAAAAGTATGCAAATGCTATAATCGCCATGATAAGGTGTTGTGTTGAACAAGATGATACAAACCGGTATAATGTGTCATGTTACATGCCCAATTGGAACAATATCATCAAGATGTTGTTAAGAGCGATAGAGTGTTGCACTTTACTCACCAATACAACACTGTTAGCAAATTGGCGTCAGGAGACATACACACTCTAGTGATACTCATAATTGCTTGACTGTCAACACATTGATGTCAAAATGTATAAGGTGTTTCAATACGGTCACAATTGGATTGTTGGAAACACGTCTGGACAGAAAAGGAAAATGTGATTTCGAACAATGACAATGACATTATTGTCAAGACAATGATTTGAAGAGGATAAGATCCTATGGTGTACTTATTTTGAACCATTCTGACTACCTTAAGATAAAGAGGGTTGAAATCTTTTGCTACATTCACAATTGCATCATTGTGAATACGGTCATGTAAAAAAGACATAAAGTGTACGGTTATAACACAATTTCACTTTCTCAAGAAGCTGACAAGGTATCATAGAATGTTTCTGATTGTATCATTATGTACAAACAGTTGTAAACAGGTATAAAGAATACCACATTACCTACGGTTAGTTGCAACATGGAAACAGGTGTTATGGTCTGCTCACTATATATTGCATTATTGTCAACAAGTTCGTGTCAGAAGGTGCAACATGCGCAAGGCCTAGAAATTATCAGGATAACGTGACACCATTTGTTTTTAAGCAACTTGTTGGCAATGATGCAATTATTTTATGTCAGAAGACCATATCTCTTTTCACATCCACAGCCTAAAAGTAATGCACTTGTTGGGAAAAGACAAACATTCCTCACGATTTGTATCAGCTTGTTTCCAATGACGCATTAGTGCGCATAACAGAGCCCTTCATACATGTTGACTTCAAACTCGTGAAAGGTATGCAAATGCTCTAATCGTCATGATAAGGTGTTGTGTGGAACAAGATGATACAAAACGGTATAATGTGTCATGTTCCATGCCCGATCGGAATACTGTCCTCAAGTTGTTGTGAAGAGAGATAGAGTGTTGCATTCTACACACCAATACATCACTGTCAGAAAAAATTGGCGTCAGGAGACATACACATTCTAGTGATACTCAGAATTGCATGACTGTCAACACGTTGATGTCAAAATGTATAAGGTGTTTCATTAAAGTCACAATTGCTTCGTTGGAAACACGTCTGTACAGAAAAGGATAAAGTGCTTTCTAACATTGACAATGACATTATTGTCAACACAACGATTTGAAAAGGATAAGATTATATGGTGTACTTATTTTGTACCATTCTGACTACCTTGAGATAAAGAGGGATGAAGTCTTTTGCTACATCCACAATTGAATCATTGGGAATACGGTCATGTAAACAGGCATAAAGTGTTCGGCTATAGCCACAATTGCACTTTCTCAAGAAGCTGACAAGGTATCATAGAATGTTTCTGATTGGATCATTCTGTACAAACTGTTGTAAACAGGTATAAAGAATACCACATTACCTACAATTAGTTGCAACATGTAAACAGGCGTTATGGTCTGCTCACAATTGCATTATTGCCAACAAGTTCGTGTCAGAAGGTGAAACATGTGTAAGGCTTAGAAATTATAAGGATAATGTGACACTATTTGTTTTTAGAGCAACTGTCTGGCAATGATGCAATTATTTTATGTCAGAAGACCATATATATTTTCACATGCACGGCCTGAAAGTAAGGCACCTTTTTGGAAAAGACAGACATTCCTCACGATATGCAACAATTCGTTTCCAATGACGCATTAGTGCGCATAACAGAGCAATTCATAAATTCTGACCTCATATTGGTGAAAGGTATGCAAATGACGTAATTGTCATGACAAGGTGTTTTGTTGAACAAGATGATACAAACCGGTATAATGTGTCATGTTCCATGCCCAATCGGAATAATGTCCTCATGTTGTTGATAAGAGAGATATAGTGTTGCATTCTACTCACCAATACATCACTGTCAGCAAATTGGCGTCAGGAGACATACACATTCTAGTGATACTCAGTATTGCATGACTGTCAACACGTTGATATCAAAATGTATAATGTGTTTCAATAAAGTCACAATTGATTCGTTGGTAAAACGTCTGAACAGAAAAGGATAAAGTTCTTTCTAAAGATGACAATGACAATATTTTCAAGACAATGATTTGAAGAGGATAAGATCCTATGGTGTACTTTTTTTGTACCATTCTCACTGCTAAAGAGGGATGAAGTCTTCTGTTACATCCGCAATTGCATCATTGTGAATTCGGTCATGTAAACAGACATAAAGTGTTCGTTTATAGCCACAATTGCAATTTCTCAAGAAGCTGACAAGGTATCATAGAATGTTTCTGATTGGAACATTCTGTACAAACTGTTGTAAACAGGTATAAAGAATACCACATTATCTACACGAGGTTGCAATATGGAAACAGGTGTTATGGTCTGCACACAATTGCATTATTGCCAACAAGTTCGTGTTATAAGGTGCAACATGTGCAAGGCTTAGAAATTAGCAGGATAACGTGACATTATTAGTTTTTAGAGCAACTTGTTGGCAATGATGCAATTATTTTATGTCAGAAGACCTTAGCTATTTTCACATCCACAGCATTAAAGTGAGGCAACTGTTCGAAAAAGACAAACATTA
Organism: Margaritifera margaritifera; assembly: GCA_029931535.1. NCBI lineage: Eukaryota > Metazoa > Mollusca > Bivalvia > Unionida > Margaritiferidae > Margaritifera > Margaritifera margaritifera. The sequence goes on from JAQPZY010000361.1 coordinate 94,934, forward strand.
TTCAAAATTTGCATCAACTTGTTTGCAAAGACGCAATAGTGCGCATAACAGAGCCCTTCATACATTTTGACATCCAATTCTTGAAAGGTATGCAAATGCTGTAATCGTCATGATAAGGTGTTGTGTTGAACAAGATGATACAAACCGGTATAATGTATCATGTTCCATGCCCAATTGAAATACTGTCCTCAAGTCGTTGATCAGAGAGATACAATGTTGAATTCTACTCACCAATACATCACTGTCAGCAAATTGGCGTCAGGAGACATACACATTCTAGTGATACTCAAAATGTGATGTCAAAATGTATAAGGTGTTTCAATAAAGTCACAATTGCTTCGTTGGAAGCACGTCTGTACAGAAAAGGATAAAGTTCTTTGTAACACTGACAATGACATTATTGTCAAGACAATAATTTGAAAAGAATAAGATTCTATGCCGTACTTATTTTGTACCATTCTCACTAAGAATGAGCTAAAGAGGGATGAAGTCTTTTGCTACATTCACAATTGAATCATTGTGAATACGGTCATGTAAACATACATAAAGTGTTCGGTTATAGCCACAATTGCACTTTCTCAAGAAGCTGACAAGGTATCATAGAATGTTTCTGATTGGATCATTCTGTACAAACTTTTGTAAACAGGTATAAATGATACCGCATTACCTACACGAAGTTGCAACGTGGAAACAGGTGTTATGGTCTGCTCACAAATGCATTATTGCCAACATGTACGAGTCAGAAGGTGCAACATGTGCAAGACTTAGAAATTATCAGGATAAGGTGACACTATTTGTTTTTAGAGCAACTTGTTGGCAATGATGCAATTATTTTATGTCAGAAGACCATATCTCTCTTCACATCCACAGGCTTAAAATAAGGCACCTGTTGGGAAAAGACAAACATTCCTCACGATTTGCATCAACATTTTTGCAATGACACATTAGTGCGCATAACAGAGGAATCCATACATGCTGACCTCAAATTCTTGAAAAGTATGCAAATGATGTAATCGTCATTATAAGCTGTTGTGTTGAACAAGATGATACAAACTGGTATAATCTGTCATGTTCTATGCCCAATTGGAATACTGTCATCAAGTTGTTGTAAAGGAGAGATAGAGTGTTGCATACTACTCACCAATGCATCACTGTCAGCAAATTGTCGTCAGGAGTCATACACATTATAGTGTTACTCAGAATTGCATGACTGTCAACTCGTTGATGTCAAAATGTATAAGGTGTTTCAATAAAGTCACAATTGCTTCGTTGGAAAAGCCACTGTATAGAAAAGGACAAAGTTCGTTCTAACACTGACAATGACATTATTGTCAAGACAATGATTTGAAGAGGATAAGATCCGATGGTGTTCTTATTTTGTGTCATTCTCACTACTTTGAGTTAAAGAGGGATGAAGTCTTTTGTTACATTCATAATTGCATCATTATGAATACGGTCATGTAAACAGACATAAAGTGTTCGGTTATCGCCACAATTGCACTTTCACAAGAAGCTGACAAGGTATCATCGAATGTTTTTGATTTTTTGATTGGTTCATTCTGTACAAACTGTTGTAAAAAGATGTAAAGAATACCAAATTACCTACAGGAGGTTGCAACATGGAAACATGTGTTATGATCTGCTCACAATTGCATTATTGCAAACAAGTTCGTGTTAGAAGGCTCAGCATGTGCAAGGCTTAGAAATTATCAGGATAACGTGACACTATTTGTTTTTAGAGCAACTTGTTGGCAATGATGCAATTATTTTATGCCAGAGGACCATATCTCTCTTCACATCCACAGGCTTAAAATAAGGCACCTGTTGGGAAAAGACAAACATTCCTCACGATTTGCATCAACATTTTTCCAATGACACATTAGTGCGCATAACAGAGGAATCCATACATGTTGACCTCAAATTCTTGAAAAGTATGCAAATGATGTAATCGTCATTATAAGCTGTTGTGTTGAACAAGATGATACAAACTGGTATATTCTGTCATGTTCTATGCCCAATTGGAATACTGTCATCAAGTTGTTGTAAAGGAGAGATAGAGTGTTGCATACTACTCACCAATACATCACTGTCAGCAAATTGTCGTCAGGAGTCATACACATTATAGTGATACTAAGAATTGCATGACTGTCAACTCGTTGATGTCAAAATGTATAAGGTGTTTCAATAAAGTCACAATTGCTTCGTTGGAAAAGCCACTGTATAGAAAAGGACAAAGTTCGTTCTAACACTGACAATGACATTATTGTCAAGACAATGATTTGAAGAGGATAAGATCCGATGGTGTTCTTATTTTGTGTCATTCTCACTACCTTGAGTTAAAGAAGGATGAAGTCTTTTGTTACATTCATAATTGCATCATTATGAATACGGTCATGTAAACAGACATAAAGTGTTCGGTTATCGCCACAATTGCACTTTCACAAAAAGCTGACAAGGTATCATCTAATGTTTTTGATTTTTTGATTGGTTCATTCTGTACAAACTGTTGTAAAAAGATGTAAAGAATACCAAATTACCTACAGGAGGTTGCAACATGGAAACATGTGTTATGATCTGCTCACAATTGCATTATTGCAAACAAGTTCGTGTTAAAAGGCTCAGCATGTGCAAGGCTTAGAAATTATCAGGATAACGTGACACTATTTGTTTTTAGAGCAACTTGTTGGCAATGATGCAATTATTTTATGCCAGAGGACCATATCTCTGTTCACATCCACAGGCTTAAAATAAGGCACCTGTTGGGAAAAGACAAACATTCCTCACGATTTGCATCAACATTTTTCCAATGACACATTAGTGCGCATAAGAGAGGAATCCATACATGTTGACCTCAAATTCTTGAAAAGTATGCAAATGATGTAATCGTCATTATAAGGTGTTGTGTTGAACAAGATGATACAAACAGGTGTAATGTGTCATGTTCTATGCCCAATTGGAATACTGTCATCAAGTTGTTGTAAAGGAGAGATAGAGTGTTGCATAATACTCACCAATGCATCACTGTCAGCAAATTGTCGTCAGGAGTCATACACATTATAGTGATACTCAGAATTGCATGACTGTCAACTCGTTGATGTCAAAATGTATAAGGTGTTTCAATAAAGTCACAATTGCTTCGTTGGAAAAGCCGCTGTATAGAAAGGGACAAAGTTCTTTCTAACACTGACAATGACATTATTGTCAAGACAATGATTTGAAGAGGATAAGATCCGATGGTGTTCTTATTTTGTGTCATTCTCACTACCTTGAGTTAAAGAGGGATGAAATCTTTTGTTACATTCATAATTGCATCATTATGAATACGGTCATGTAAACAGACATAAAGTGTTCGGTTATCGCCACAATTGCACTTTCACAAGAAGCTGACAAGGTATCATCGAATGTTTTTGATTTTTTGATTGGTTCATTCTGTACAAACTGTTGTAAAAAGATGTAAAGAATACCAAATTACCTACAGGGGTTGCAACATGGAAACATGTGTTATGATCTGCTCACAATTCCATTATTGCAAACAAGTTCGTGTCAGAAGGCTCAGCATGTGCAAGTCTTAAAAATTATCAGGATAACGTGACACTATTTGTTTTTAGAGCAACTTGTTGGCAATGATGCAATTATTTTATGTCAGAGGACCATATCTCTCTTCACATCCACAGGCTTAAAATAAGGCACCTGTTGGGAAAAGACAAACATTCCTCACGATTTGCATCAACATTTTTCCAATGACACATTAGTGCACATAACAGAGGAATCCATACATGTTGACCTCAAATTCTTGAAAAGTATGCAAATGATGTAATCGTCATTATAAGCTGTTGTGTTGAACAAGATGATACAAACTGGTATAATCTGTCATGTTCTATGCCCAATTGGAATACTGTCATCAAGTTGTTGTAAAGGAGAGATAGACTATTGCATACTACTCACCAATACATCACTGTCAGCAAATTGTCGTCAGGAGTCATACACATTATAGTGATACTTAGAATTGCATGACTGTCAACTCGTTGATGTCAAAATGTATAAGGTGTTTAAATAAAGTCACAATTGATTCGTTTTAAAAGCCGCTGTATGGAAAAGGACAAAGTTCTTTCTAACACTGACAATGACATTATTGTCAAGACAATGATTTGAAGAGGATAATATCCGATGGTGTTCTTATTTTGTGTCATTCTCACTACCTTGAGTTAAAGAGGGACGAAGTCCTTTGTTACATTCATAATTGCATCATTATGAATACGGTCATGTAAACAGACATAAAGTGTTCGGTTATTGCCACAATTGCACTTTCACAAGTAGCTGAGAAGGTATCATCGAATATTTTTGATTTTTTGATAGGTTCATTATGTACAAACTGTTGTAAAAAGATATAAAGAATACCAAATTACCTACAGGAGGTTGCAACATGGAAACATGTGTTATGATCTGCTTACAATTCCATTATTGCAAACAAGTTCGTGTCAGAAGGCTCAGCATGTGCAAGGCTTAGAAATTATCAGGATAACGTGACACTATTTGTTTTTAGAGCAACTTGTTGGCAATGATGCAATTATTTTATGTCAGAGGACCATATCTCTCTTCACATCCACAGGCTTAAAATAAGACACCTGTTGGGAAAAGACAAACATTCCTCACGATTTGCATCAACATTTTTCCAATGACACATTAGTGCACATAACAGAGGAATCCATACATGTTGACCTCAAATTCTTGAAAAGTATGCAAATGATGTAATCGTCATTATAAGGTGTTGTGTTGAACAAGATGATACAAACTGGTATAATGTGTCATGTTCTATGCCCAATTGGAATACTGACATCAGGTTGTTGTAAAGGAGAGATAGACAATTGCATACTACTCACCAATACATCACTGTCAGCAAATTGTCGTCAGGAGTCATACACATTATAGTGATACTCAGAATTGCATGACTGTCAACTCGTTGATGTCAAAATGTATAAGGTGTTTCAATAAAGTCACAATTGCTTCGTTGGAAAAGCCGCTGTATAGAAAAGGACAAAGTTCTTTCTAACACTGACAATGACATTATTGTCAAGACAATGATTTGAAGAGGATAAGATCCGATGGTGTTCTTATTTTGTGTCATTCTCACTACCTTGAGTTAAAGAGGGATGAAATCTTTTGTTACATTCATAATTGCATCATTATGAATACGGTCATGTAAACAGACATAAAGTGTTCGGTTATCGCCACAATTGCACTTTCACAAGAAGCTGAGAAGGTATCATCGAATGTTTTTGATTTTTTGATTGGTTCATTCTGTACAAACTGTTGTAAAAAGATATAAAGAATACCAAATTACCTACAGGGGTTGCAACATGGAAACATGTGTTATGATCTGCTCACAATTCCATTATTGCAAACAAGTTCGTGTCAGAAGGCTCAGCATGTGCAAGTCTTAAAAATTATCAGGATAACTTGACACTATTTGTTTTTAGAGCAACTTGTTGGCAATGATGCAATTATTTTATGTCAGAGGACCATATCTCTCTTCACATCCACAGGCTTAAAATAAGGCACCTGTTGGGAAATGACAAACATTCCTCACGATTTGCATCAACATTTTTCCAATGACACATTAGTGCGCATAACAGAGGAATCCATACATGTTGACCTCAAATTCTTGAAAAGTATGCAAATGATGTAATCGTCATTATAAGCTGTTGTGTTGAACAAGATGATACAAACTGATATAATCTGTCATGTTCTATGCCCAATTGGAATACTGACATCAAGTTGTTGTAAAGGAGAGATAGACAATTGCATACTACTCACCAATACATCACTGTCAGCAAATTGTCGTCAGGAGTCATACACATTATAGTGATACTCAGAATTGCATGACTGTCAACTCGTTGATGTCAAAATGTATAAGGTGTTTAAATAAAGTCACAATTGCTTCTTTGGAAAAGCCGCTGTATAGTAAAGGACAAAGTTTGTTCTAACACTGAGAATGACATTATTGTCAAGACAATGATTTGAAGAGGATAAGATCCGATGGTGTTCTTATTTTGTGTCATTCTCACTACCTTGAGTTAAAGAGGGATGAAATCGTTTGTTACATTCATAATTGCATCATTATGAATACGGTCATGTAAACAGACATAAAGTGTTCGGTTATCGCCACAATTGCACTTTCAAAAGAAGCTGACAAGGTATCATCGAATGTTTTTGATTTTTTTATTGGTTCATTCTGTACAAACTGTTGTAAAAAGATATAAAGAATACCAAATTACCTACAGGAGGTTGCAACATGGAAACATGTGTTATGATCTGCTCACAATTCCATTATTGCAAACAAGTTCGTGTCAGAAGGCTCAGCATGTGCAAGGCTTAGAAATTATCAGGACAACGTGACACTATTTGTTTTTAGAGCAACTTGTTGGCAATGATGCAATTATTTTATGTCAGAGGACCATATCTCTTTTCACATCCACAGGCTTAAAATAAGGCACCTGTTGGGAAAAGACAAACATTCCTCACGATTTGCATCAACATTTTTCCAATGACACATTAGTGCGCATAACAGAGGAATCCATACATGTTGACCTCAAATTCTTGAAAAGTATGCAAATGATGTAATCGTCATTATAAGGTGTTGTGTTGAACAAGATGATACAAACTGGTATAATGTGTCTTTGTTATATGCCCAATTGGAATACTGTCATCAAGTTGTTGTAAAGGAGAGATAGAGCGTTGCATACTACTCACCAATACATCACTGTCAGCAAATTGTCGTCAGGAGTCATACACATTATAGTGATACTCAGAATTGCATGACTGTCAACTCGTTGATGTCAAAATGTATAAGGTGTTTAAATAAAGTCACAATTGCTTCTTTGGAAAAGCCGCTGTATAGTAAAGGACAAAGTTCGTTCTAACACTGACAAAGACATTATTGTCAAGACAATTATTTGAAGACGATAAGATCCGATGGTGTTCTTATTTTGTGTCATTCTCACTACCTTGAGTTAAAGAGGGATGAAATCTTTTGTTACATTCATAATTGCATCATTATGAATACGGTCATGTAAAAAGACATAAAGTGTTCGGTTATCGCCACAATTGCACTTTCACAAGAAGCTGACAAGGTATCATCGAATGTTTTTGATTTTTTGATTGGTTCATTCTGTACAAACTGTTGTAAAAAGATATAAAGATTACCAAATTACCTACAGAAGGTTGCAACATGGAAACATGTGTTATGATCTGCTCACAATTCCATTATTGCAAACAAGTTCGTGTCAGAAGGCTCAGCATGTGCAAGGCTTAGAAATTATCAGGATAACGTGACACTATTTGTTTTTAGAGCAACTTGTTGGCAATGATGCAATTATTTTATGTCAGAAGACCATATCTTTTTTCACATCAACAGCCTTAAATTCAGGCACCTGTTGGGAAAAGACAAACATTCGTCGCGATTTGCATCAACTTGTTTCCAATGACCCATTAGTGCGCATAAGAGATCACTTCATTCATTTTGATCTCAAATTCTTGAAAAGTATGCAAATGATGTAATCGTCATGATAAGGTTTTGTGTTGAACAAGATGATACAAACCGGTATAATGTGTCATGTTCCATGCCCAATTGGAATACTGTGATCAAGTTGTTGTTAAGTTAGATAGAGTATTGCATTCTACTCACCAATACATCACTGTCAACAAATTGGCGTCAGGAGACATACACATTCTAGTGATACCCAGAATTGCATGACTGTCAACACGTTGATGTCAAAATATATAAGGTGTTACAATAAAGTCACAATTGATTCGTTGGTAAGACGTCTGAACAGAAAAGGATAAAGTACATTTTAACACTGACAATGACATTATAGTCAAGACAATGATTTGAAAAGGACAAGATCCGATGGTGTAATTATTTTGTACAATTCTCACTACCTTGAGCTAAAGAGTAATTAAATCTTTAGTTACATTCAGAATTGCATCATTGTTAATACGGTCATGTAAACAGACCTAAAGTTTTCGGTCATTTCCACAATGGTACTTTCTCAAGAAGCTGACAAGGTATAATAAAAAGTTTCTGATTGGATCATTCTGTACAAACAGTTGTAAACATGTATAAAGAATACCACATTAACTACAGGAGGTTGCAGCATGGAAACAGGTCTTATGGACTGCTCACAATTGCATTATTGCCAACAAGTTCGTGTCAGAAGGTACAACCTGTGCAAGGCTTAGAAATTATCAGGGTAACGTGACACTATTTGTTTTTAGAGCAACTTGTTGGCATTGTCGCAATTATTTTATGTCTGATGACCATGTCTCTTTTCACATTCACAGCCTTAAAAAAGGCACCTATTGGGAAAATGCAAACATTCCTCACGATTTGCATCAACTTGTTTCCAATGACGCATTAGTGCTTATAACAGAGCCCTTGCTGCATGTTGACCTCTCATTGTTCAAAAGTATGCAAATGATGTAATCGGCATGATAAGGTGTTGAGTTGAACAAGATGGTACAAACCGCTATAATGTGTCATGTTCCATGCCCAATTGGAATACTGTCATCAAGTTGTTGTTAAGAGAGATAGAGTGTTGCATACTACTCACCAATACATCACTGTCAGCAACTTGGCGTCAGGAGACATACACATTCTATTGATATTCAGAATTGAATGACCGCCAACACGATGATGTCAAAATGTATAAGGTGTTTCAATAAAGTCACAATTGCTTTGCTGGAAACACGTCTGTACTGAAAATGATCAAGTCCTTTCTAACACTGACAATGACATTATTGTCAAGACAATTTTTTGAAAAGGATAAGATCTTATGCTGTACTTATTTTGTAACATTCTCACTACCTTGAGCTAAAGAGGGATTAAGTCTTTTGCTACATTCACAATTGCATCATTGTAAATACGGTCATGTAAACAGATAAAATGTTTTCGGTTATAGCCACACTTGCACTTTCTCACGAAGCTGACAAGGTATCATAAAATATTTCTGATTGGATCATTATGTACAAACTGTTGTAAACAGGTATAAAGAATACCACTTAACCTACGCGAGGTTGCAACATGGAAACAGGTGTTATGGTCTGCTCACCATTGCATTATTGCCAACAAGTTCGTGTCAGAAGGTGCAACATGTGCAAGGCTTAGAAATTATCAGGATAACGTGAGACTTTTTGTATTTAGAGCAACTTGTTGGCAATGATGCAATTATTTTATGTCAGAAGACCATATCTCTTTTCACATCCACAGCCATAAAGTAAGGCACCTGTTGAGAAAATACAAACATTCCTCACGATTTGCATCAACTTGTTTCCAATGACGCATTAGTGCGCGTAGCAGAGCCCTTCATATATTTTGACTTCAAATTCTTGAAAAGTATGCAAATGATGTAATAGTCATGATAAGGTGTTGTGTTGAACAAGATGACACAAACCGGTATAATGTGTCATGTTCCGTGCCCAATTGGAATACTGTCATCAAGTTGTTGTTAAGAGAGATATGGTGTTTCATTCTATTCAACAATACATCACTGTCAGCAAATTGGCGTTAGGAGACATACACATTCTAATGATATTAATAATTGCATGACTGTCAACACGTTGATGTTAAAATGTATAAGGCATTTCACTAAATTCACAATTTCTTCGTTGGAAACACGTCTGTACAGAAAAGGATAAAGTGCTTTCTAACACTGACAATGACATTATTGTCAAGGCAATGATTTGAAAAGGATAAGATTCTATTGTGTATTCATTTTGCAGCATTCTCACTACCTTGAGCTAAAGAGGGATGAAGTCTTTTGGTACATTCACAATTACATCATTGTGAATACGGTCATGTAAACATTCATAAAGTGTTCGGTTATAGCCACAATTGCACTTTCTCAAGAACCTGACAAGGTATTATAGAATGTTTCCGATTGGATCATTCTGTTCAAACTGTTGTAAACAGGTATAAAGAATACCACATTACCTACACGAGGAACTCTGACAAATAGCTTTAATCTGTAGTACAGTAATTATGATGCAGTTAAGTTTATATGCTTTATACATTGTACCCAACATCATTATTGTTATTATCATTTTGGTAATGAGTCATGTGGATATAATAACATAACGATATTATGTTAGAACTTCACTTTTTACATCATAACCCATTTAACTTGTATTAGACGCCCCCAAACTCCTTTTACTTTAATTCCCCAATATAATACTTACTACACATGTACTTTCATGGATTTCTGTTTCCTGTATGTATTTTTATATTTCTTAGATGTCTTATAATGTCCAAGTTAACTGACAGGTTTGAAATTCAGGATCCAAAATAAGAAGTTAGTCCAGTTTAATTTGAAGGTGTGAAATCTAGGTCTCATATCACAACATGGCAGAGGTTTTTTTGTTTTACCAGGTTGCAATACCCAGTCATGTTGTTTTAACAGTACTAGTCAGAAGATTGTAATACTCTGTCCAGTTGTTTCAATTGTAGTCACACTTGTTCTTATAAATGTAAGCATTCAGCCCTGCAAACATTAGACATGCTGACATTAGAATATCAATTCGTTATTGTTGTGTGCAAAAGTCTGTGTTATGCAGATATAAGCGGTTTGGCTTATTTGTACGATTTCATGCTTTTTATCTGAAATTTGGTTATGGTCTTTTTCGCGGCTCAAATTGGTTAATCATGGGTCCAAAACCCAATCTAAAGTTTCCATGTGGTCAGTGCTATACAAATTGTATAAAAGAGTGCTCACAATGTGGTATGTGCATGTTATGGTACCACGAAAATTGTCTGGGCATAAAAAAAGAAGAATTGTCAAATAAGACTGATCTTGACAAAGACCTAATGTTCTTGTCCGATAAATGTCGTTCCTTGAATGTCAGTGACAGTGAATGTGACTACTACATGGGAATCTCAATGGACAGACAGCAGAAGTTAAACTTTTATAAATCATTATATATACACAGAGTGTTGAGATTTTCCTAACTACCTCTAGCAGCTAGTCTTCATATATTACTTTACTTTATATATTGTTTGACATGAATATGATATTAAATGTGTATAAATGTAAAAATAAAATATAAAAGCACACACACAATTAAAATGCGAAGACAAAATGCTTAATCAGATACATTATAACACATTATTATATCGCTGGTCTGATTGAATTGCTTTTTTAATCTGATCTTCATTATAGTTAGTCAGAACTTCCATTGTATTGTATTTTATTGTATTGAGCACAGTGTTGCTCCTAGGATCCCAAGGGCAGGATACACTGTGTCTCCCACCCTCCAAATTTTTGGGATACAACATATTAAAGGGACAAATACAAATTATAGTACATAACGCACTAGAAGTGCTAAAAAATGAGATAATTGTATTCGCATCGACAGTTTTGCCACCTTAACTTTGTGCTCTACACTGTACTATCATATTTTCCTTGGACACTTGCATTATTGCAATAAATGTGTTATCATGTGCTCAAGTAACTCATGAACACATTAACATGTTTGAATATCTGGTTAACCTGAAATGAGCTGCACAATGAAAATTCCGTTCCAATCTTGATCTCATTTAATTTGAATGTTCACTCATTACTACCAGCATGTATTATAATAAATACCCATCTTTCTTAATTATTTCTTGTTTCAAATTAAGAAATAATTAATTAAATGACAGATTGTGTATTTGCATAAATGTGGTCTCTTTTGTCATTAATTCACCCTAAACAAAAATTTAATCTTCCTTGCCATAGGTGTGACTTTAACGTTGAAACTACGTTACACTAACAGCCGTCCAAGGGTTTACATTTCAACTTGGTCAACTACCACAAGCCTTGAATGTTTTCATCGACAGATACGTTGGTTAAAGATGGATATTCATTGCCATCTTATAGTTGTTATCAGCTTTAGTGACTTTGACCATTGCTAGCGCTAACATAGACATACATGGACATCCACTAAGAGAAAAGTTGTATGAGTATTTTGTCGAGCCCAGGAGGGCAAACAGGGTCAATATTTTTGGGACATATTACAAAAAGTTTCGGGAAACTTAAGATCCTGCGATCAAGGTACAACACTGAAGCATTAAGTGGGAAGCTACACAAAGCATGAATAAATACAAATATATTATTATACAAAATATATATATTAATGTCAGGATCTGTACTAAAAGAAGTTGATTGCTATATTAAATATGCTATCCTCTCTATTGTCTTGGTATACATGTTGTATACAGTAGGAAAGTGCTACTGTAATCCAGTTAATATGGTGTCGGCACATGTTTATAATCATAAGTATTAAATTTTTTAGTCATGTGCTACCTTTAACTGAATTAACAAAGCGGTAGTACAAGGACAGTTTCAACATGATGGTTATAATATATACACCTCAGTATATTCACAGTTTAATATAAAATGACTGAAGGGATGTAATCGGAAAATTATATCAGTTTAAAAATTTATCACAGTAGTGACATGGCATTTTGTGTTGGTAAATTTTGCATAACCATAACATCATACAAAATTCGAGCGTTACTAGCAGAAGAACAGGTGAAAATCCAATCCCGTTAGTTCAAATTTTGTATCATTATGTGTTCTCTTTCATTTAAAGCACAATACAGATCTCTCTATAGTGTGAGTTCATGTGTCCAGGACTGCTAGTTTCCAACAGTTTTCTATGTGCAGGACTTTCAACCTTTGGAGAAATGCCATGGATATTCATTTTTAAAATCCTACAGAGACCTCTGCAATGTATGATACTGCACATCTGATAATAGTGTAAACTCATGTCTGTTAGCATTTTGTCAAGCGTTATTGCATTAGGTTGCAGGGTTCTCAATACACGCATACCCTAGGTTTTTGATCCTTGGAATAGAAATGTGACCTATTTTTGATTCATGGAACTTCCAACCAATATGTATGATGCACATTGATTTGGGCCAGAACATCAGTCTTAATTACCCTTGATTTGCCTCTGGCATACTGTCCTACTGAGCATGTGTTGTCCATAATAAAGTTGCACTATGCACCAGTGATCGATACTGTTTACACCTTATATATAAGCCAATAACATTGCACCTATGTAAAACCAATATGAACTGGGCAGAGCTAACAGGTCACTGATGTCCTGCTTAGGTGTGCATAACTGAATCAAGGTTAGATTGATTTAAGATATTATTTGACGTTTATGATAGTTCGAGGAAGAGGGAACCAATTTGGTTTGATTGGATTAAGTTGTATCAGATATTGCCATTTTTTGTTTGCCCATCAACTTATAATCAAGTAGACAAAACAGGATCTAAATGCGCTCAATCCTACACTGTGAGAAAGAATCGCTACATTGATCATAAAATGAGGTATGAAGGCTAAGATTGTTTTGGGTGGTGGACAAGTCCACTCGGTGATGGATATAGTCCACGCATTGGAGGTAAAACATATTGTTATAATAAGCAAACAGAATTTCCGAGTGGACCTCAGCCAAAATATATGACAGTCCTCACGATTATCGAAAAGGTGAAGCCGCTTTTGAAACGTTAACGAGCGCGGGATCGGTCACTCACGGGGTCGAGAATTTTTTGATAAACAGGCACTCTGGCAAATGTACCTACCCGCTCTAGTGAAAATTCCCGGTGGATGGTTTGATGTTCAAACACCTAACAAAGTTCACCAAGCTGACCTTGTATTTCTTTCACATGATCAGGTACACCGACGTGTATAAATACGCGTTAACAATTGTATATATCGCTAGCAAATACAATGAAACAGAGTCGTTGACGACTATATATTTGGCTATTGTCGCAGATGCGCTTAAACGTATTTATACATATGGGCCGTTAATATGGCCACTTTTGTTACAAGTAAATCCAGGTAAATTATGTATCGGATTTTTTGCTGCATTGTTGACAAAGCACCGTGTGCGGATTCGTGTTGGAAAATGTCAAGGTACATCGTGACCAAACTATTGTGGAACGATTTAATCGTACACTTGTGGTTCAGTTATTCGGACATCAGTACGCGTATGAGTTATACATGATGTCTCGGAATGCTAGCACTGTACTACGACCTCGGATAGTATAACGACAATAGAAAGATCTTATGAGTGGGTAGCACGGCTTTGTTTAGCCATCACAGCGCTGAATAATAAAATCACACGGGCGACAGTATTAAAACCCGCTGACGCAATTCGGCGAAAAATTTAATCGTTACTGTTCAAATTATATCACAACAATCGCGATTAGAATCACTCGGAAACAATAGGCATCGGTATATGTATGGACCTGGGGAGTTAAAAGGTAGATAACGTCGTACCTCTGACACAGTATGGTCCATCGATGTATTTGCAATTGCTGATCGGTTTGAATTTCTAAGGAAGCCAACACGTTATCATTTGGCGCATGTGTATGTGCAATCGGAAAAGCCTCGCGGTAGAACAATTGTGCGACAGGAATTACAAGTCGTTCCTGCGAATACGGAACAGCCACAAATATCTATTTTGAAATCGTAATATGATTTGGAATTGCACGATGTCCAAACGTGTAAGTGGTAATTCCATCTAGAAAGATTCATCATTTGGTGTCCAGCGGTGACAAACTAACATTGGTGCATAGGTATACGCACATGTGATGATCTTTACTCATGATCGTGTCGGATGTATGTACGAATTTGCGTCGCTCTCTAAGGCCTTCCTCGTACACCACGTGTCTGAGATCTTTTGCAAGAATAACCCTGGAAGTTTCTTGTTCCGGGTCCGTGATGAGCCATCGATGCTTGTCCGGTTCGGTATCACGGATAAGGTCAACACTGATTCGCTTCCGCAGATTTTCCAAAGACTTGCCGAATACAGAATTGTTCATTAGTTTGAAGAAATATTTCTCAAACTCGTTAGTGGCCTTAAATACGCACATTCGTATTAAACTGGATATAAGGAGCCATCCATAAATCCAAGCAGCCAATGAATTTTGCTTACACGCACTCCTAAAGGCAGATACAACTTCAGGTTTCGTACATAGTTGATTTTCCGCCGAAGACTTGAAAACCCACCAATGGGCAACTGATGCAACTGATGCATGTTCGACTAACCATACAGATTTCTGACGTTTAAATACATGATGTAAATGTTTGGGACCGCGGGGTTATATCCGTCCACGCTCGGGTTATTTAACCAGTACAATCCCACCACGATTCCGCGCTTGATAAACCGATGCTGGTCAATATCGGTGAGTAGTTCCAACTCGATATCGGTTTTTAACAGCAACGAATATCAAGACATTCCCGATGATGACAAGTAGTGCACGTTACCGAACTTGTAAACACTCATGGCGGTATTACCAAACCCAACGCCTAAAAAACATCCGCGTGCACAATTAAACACGTACGCGTCAGTGTTGAATACAAACACTCTGATGGGGGCAAATAAGTTTCGTTAAATTTTCCAAAAGACTCCATATACTAAATGGATATGCTCATGTACGAGGCAGTAAAGCAAACCTTTTCTCGTTTTGGTCTGGTCCATACGGGTAACTTCCCTCGAAATGTAAAGCTTCATCGATGGTACCATTGTATTGACGAATAATTGTTCAACGATCATTACTATTCGCGGCAAGGTTGTATCCTAGTTGATCTAATGATAAAGACAAAAAACCTGTAAGGAATAGATGAACTGCATTTGTCCCAGTCGGAACGACATGCATTGTTCCATGTTGCTGCATATTACACTTATTGGTGCCTTTGACGCTATGGCTACTGCCTGCATTATTAAATGGCCATCATACCCACGTAGGTTATGAAACACTACAGGAATTCCCGTTTTACTTGTGTAAATTCGCAGCTGTAGATTGCATGTGTTGCTTGCGGCTCATCGGTACACGCCTGCGATATGACGCGAACGCGAACTCGAAAAGCTTCGCCGACGGTGCCATCATTCTCAAAGGGATCATAACAAATCCATCAGTGATAGGCAGCGGAAAACTCATCAGTATCATTGCGAGTCATGACCATGTCGCCGCGGGATGTTTTCGGAACCATGTCGCGGTCTTCTCAAGCGATTTACATCTAAAAACAAATCCTTGCTACGATACTGAATTGGTGGCTCCACTGCTCCGTCGCATCTGACAACAATGTAGCAAAACCCATATGGAATTTGTGCCACAACTTGTGTTGTTTTGGACGGAAGCTCACCTTCGATTAGGCAAGCAATGCTTCCAACGAGAATATTCAAGCATTCAGAGTCTGCGCAAATCACATACGGAACTTTCTTTTTTCGCTGCACCGCGCTGAATTTCAAAATGTTTTTGCCAGATTCTGGCGTAATTGTACGCTGCGATTTTTCATTCATTCCACCGCAGTAAAAGTCATGCTCATCAAGTCCCCGTTGGGAGATAAATAAATTCAGGCAATGTCTGCATGGACACCTTTTACTCGTGTGCTTGCTGTGTCGAGTAAGCAGCCGGGAAATGTTCTTTAGCCACACATATTGAGATGGCGACTCTGAACCAGTCATGCCGCTTTTCAACAGCATATCAATCTCAATGCGCCCATGCGAGTTTTTATTTTGCATATGATAAGTAGTTCAAGCGAATGAAAAACTTTGTCCCAAGTGTGCACGGTAATGGCGATACTGGTGTTAAAATCTTTAAACTTTTTTGAGTATCGCCTTGTAACCTGAACCGTAAATTCAATGTTACCAAAATCAAATTAACCAAGTATTTTTGGTATTACAGGCTGAGTTGTCTGATCGCTCGAGGGATGTAACACTAACGTGATCGCATATCTACATGTATCACCAACCGCGTGGAATATAGTCCGGCGTTGGCATACAACTAGATACGCGGAATGGTTCGTAAGAGGACTTATGCAGTTGAACTTCCGTTCATCTGTCAAGAGTCCATAATGAACCTGTATTTGTGTGTTTTTCCTACGTGTGGAGATTAGTTTCATTACCTTTATCGATCGCTTCATTGATATCATTTGCGTCTTTGCGGTTCATCATTATAAGTGGATCACCATGAAACCACACGGTTGTGGTTTTAAATCCATCTTGTCTGACGGCTTGTGAATAAGCGGCATAATCAAATGCGCATGGACAACAATATCCGCTTGAACTCCAGAGGTGGAGAGTCGTAACATTGATACAATTTCCGGGTGCATAACCTTTGCTTGCCTCGAACGCATTTGGAATAATCGCACATCAATCATGAAGATCACCCTTATTCTTGTAAGGCTGAAAGTCAGGTACTTCTTGTTCGCAAATATCCGCAGCAGCTTCAGCGGCGATACCACGGGGGTCTTTTCGTGAACATGCTCGACTGACTCAGAGGCGTAAGCGGCTGCAACGCGATGCCAATTTTGTTCATTCTCATCTATATTCACAATTTCCGCAAGCTTGACCCGTAGTGGAATTTCGATGTTAAATTGTGCTGTTTTTTATGAAGCTGTCTCACGGTCTGGCGCGGTTCGGCTACAATACTTAATAACACAAGTATGTTAGATTTTCTTGGGCATCTCGAATTGTCTCAGTTGTCGTTCTGTTGCTGTTGTTTTCACTGGCTGTTGCCGTAGCGGCTGTGGTTCAGTTTCGAGTCCTAATAAAGTAAATATTTCAGCTTTTCACATACGACATGGTATTCGTATGCTACTCTGTTGCGCATGTTCCTTTTGTTGAATCAGAGTCGGTGCACTTTTATATAAAGGAAAATCTGTGTCTAATTGTGAATTCCATCAATAAATTATTTACTAATTTTTACCTTACCGGGCTTAGAAACGGTAATTGCTACAATCCTGGTTATTATTTAATTTGCTTCTGTATCATTTTCATCGAGGTCTTGGGTGTTAACGTTGTATATTTCCGCAATAGGTTCCTCTGCTGTTGCGCAGCCGGATCCTTGACGCCGTGCACGATAATACTTGCGAACCGATCCACGTGGTCTCCAAAGCTGATTACGAGACTTTACCCAGATACCACATCGAATAACTGGTCGAGCACTAATACTAACACGTAACCCGAACAAATGCGATTTACAGTATTCGTAATGACGTGTTCTGCTGCAGAATTCATGTTTTCCAAGGCATACACCTTTGCACTGATTTTATCCTAATGTCATTGAACTTCTTATATATTTACAAATGTTAATCTTTAATAGACAAAATCATCTCCTGTTCGCCTCATCATCAGCATCGTGAATAACTAGTTGTGCAGATGGTCGAAATGGATAGTATTTGATTGCACAGACATCTGCTGTAAAAGACTTTCCACCGGCGATATTAATTTCCGGGTTCTCAGCAGTGGAGTGCAACCAAACTCATGCACAGGGCAACATCGACTGACGATGAATTTCAAGTAGATTTTTATGTTTGAATATAATTTTCTTTAATTCGGTATTTGGACAAATCACTGCATACACATCTATACCCTTAAATATTATACCAACTCGTAAATGATCGCCGCTTGTAGATTGACCACCCATAACATACAATGTTGTGTTCTACTGTATGTATAATGACTCTTTAGTGTTTGTGTCATTGAGTGCACAAATTGTGTCACTTGGAATTGTAGTATTGCAACATTCGCTTAAACGCTTCCTCATCTGCTTTATTTTTCAGTTGGAGTTCTCTGCATCGCACTAGCACATATTATATCATCAGCTTCTTTATGCATTTTCGCCAACCATTTCTTAGTTTTTAAATAAATGCTTCCACCGATTTTGCATCTTTAATATATGTATTGCGGTTTACATATTTTTCAAACACAGTATCATCAAGATCCTCGCAACTCATTTTTAGTGACATTTTATATATTATAATACAAATGGTATTTCTGTAATTAATTTGCACTCGGTGATCTTCATAATTATCAGAATATACGCTCGATGCTTCAGTCTTGTTAATCATTCTAGTATTCCTTTGTTTTGCTATCTGTCCTAGGTGGTGTAAATAATGTTAGCGACTTTATTTTTTATTTTTTTGCACAATATCAAATAATGTTTTTTTTCCGTTTTTTATATATATTTTTCTCCAAGTAGGCATCGCTGTTTTTCCAGGATAATTCCTAAGTCGATAAATTTATCAAGATAATCAGGATACATGTTTAAAAAATCATATATCTTCTGAGCCTTTTTGATAAATCTGTGTGATACATTTAAGCAAAACAGCGTCATAAGTTGTTATGTGATGTTTCCCATACCACACTTGTTTGGTAGATTTATTTCAGACTCGGACATTTTCATAAATTCTTTTAGAATAATATATGCATCGAACTGTTTAATTGTAGCCATTGTGATATAAAGCGGGTTAAATGTCTAATATAATATGATAACATAAACTCTACCAGTCAGTTTAAAATATAGCTGTGGCAAACTATTTGTTATAAAATATACCGCGATCAATACTCCTGCAGTGCTATAGTTGATATAAATATATAAGCTATAGTCAAACACAGCTATGCAACGAAAAAACAGCCAATAAAAACACAAGCAAACTATTGCATACAGTATACCGCGATCAATAATTGTGTTTTCACAGTAGTTCTTTTAGTCTCACCGAAAAAAGGAAACTACACATTGTAGTATAGCAACAATCAATACTCTAGACCTGACTGTAAACTTCACCTGTGATTATATTTTGTAAACCCAACCGCGCATGCGATAGGGTGGAATGGGTAAGATACAAATATAAAAGTCATGGGTTATAGAAGTGCTGACTTATCACAGCTATCCGGTCTAAAATATACAATTGACATCTACTGAACACGTTATTCCTTTCTGCATCAACTTTTTTGATAAGCATGCCGTTGTGTGTATAATATAACACTTCATCCATGGTTACATCAACTTGTTGATAACACTGCAAGTGCCCCTATAACACGAACCATAATCCTTTAATGTACCATCCTGTTGAAAATCGTGTAATTGCGAGTGTAAGAGAACATCTTATCCCTTTGAACACGAATTTATTAACAATGTTGGAATATAAGATTACACACTATCACATTTATATGAATCTGTTCCCAAAGGTGAAATTGTGAGCATAGTAGAAAATATAATAACATTTTACTTTAGCCAACTTGTTGACATTGAAACATTTAGGCTTATAGCAGTATATTGTGTCCGTTGTACAGCTTCTTGTTGCTTTTTATAGCATTGTGAGCATCACGCACTACTTTGTCTTTTTTAACGTGAACTTATTCACAATAATGCAGTTCTGCGTATAAGAGTACACTTTATTAGTTGTTCAGACATTTGCCGATATTGATGAATCTGAGTATAATCGACAACTTTAATACAGAGCCATATTTCTATATAAATGAACGTGTGGGCAATAATGCAACTGTGCTAATACGAAAACATTTGTATCCATTTTTGTATCAATCTCCCGACAGTGAGCATAACTATATCGATATAAACATCGTAACAGTCATTAAATTGTGCATAAAACAGAACATTGTATTCCTTTTTTCATCAACTTGTTTATGATTACTCAAATTGGAATGAAGAGCACATGTGTGTTTACATGATTTTTTAATGAAATGCAATTTTGAGTATTACAGTAGACCCTATAGAGTTTGATATGAACGTGTGGAGAGTGATGGAAATATTAGGAAAACAATACACGTTATTCATTTCAACTTTCAGATCATGCTGTTGACAATAATACAATTGTTTTTAGAGCAGGACACTTTATATTTTTTTACACAAAACTTGTTAACAGTGATTGAATTGTGTGTATAACTGTACTTTTTATCCCCTTGTAATCAACTTATTAACGATGATGCACATGTGGATAAAATAGCACACGTCCCACCCCATCTTTTAATGATTGTTTCATTAGTATGCAATCTTCATTACAGTACACATTATACATTCTTAAATGGCAGTTTTGACACTCAAGAAATATAAGCATAAAATGATGTAAATACGCATAGTAAAGAACACCTTACCCTTTTCTGCGTCATCTTCTTGACAGTATTGCACCTGGGTAACATGACACGTAATGCTTGCTAGAAAAACGTTTTGATAGGGACTTAATTGTGCGTCAAGCAGAAAAGTGTGATGCAACTATTGTTATTGCAGAACGTTTTGTCTCTTTTTGGTCCAGGGACGCACAGCGATGCAGATGTGATATGACAGAAAACTCGATAATCTTTCCAATAACGTGGGGACAGTGAAGCAATTGTGAACATAGAAAAACTTTTTTTTTCTTTTCGGGATAACAAAATGCTTTATTAATTTCTAGATGACACTGTTGTCATGGATGCAAAGATGCCTATCACAGTGCACTTTTATTTAGCAACTAGTCCATACTAGTGGTAGTTTTCACATACCAAAACACTTGCCCCCTTTGCACATGAAGTTTAAGACACTAATGTATTTCTGACAAATAACTTGTATCCGGTTCTACATCGACTTAGTGATAAACGATGCACCGGTTGGTACAACTTAAAGTGTTATCCCTTTTTTACCTCAATTTGTTTTTTGTGATGGAGTTCTCCGTTTAATACAACCTTTTAATACCTATTTTGAGTTTTAACATCGTCAATTTGATGACAAAGATAAATTAGGACGATAGGAGAGCATCATATTTATTTTCTCATCAATCTTTTGATAATCATGCCATTATGCATATAACATAAAACTTCATCCATTCTTAAATCAACTTGTTGATAACAATGCAAGCTTGCGTATCACATACCACATACTCATGTATTATATCATCATGTTTACAGTCGTGTAAATGAAGTGGAAGCAAACAGTTTACCCCATCTTCATAAATTTCTTGATAATGCTGGACTTCTTAGAATAAGATAACTCACTCTCCCTTATTCGTGAATCTGTTGACAACAGTGTAATCGTGAGTACATTGCAAAACGTTATAACTGTTTTTGTTTTAGACAACTTGTTGACATTGAAGCAAGTGCGTGTATAACACTATATCGTATCATTTATACCGTGACATTTTATACTGATAGCATTGTGAGTATAACACAAAACTTTCTCCCCTTTAGATGAAATTGCTGAAAATCATGCACTTGTGCGTATAAGAGAACACTATTCTTGTTTCATCAACTTGCTGATATTGATCATCCGTCTGAGTTATATTTGACCTAAGCTGTTCCTAATTCATTTGAGTTATAAATATACTAATTGATAAGATAAGAACAAAGATTTGTCCTTTTGTTATGTCAAGATTTGAGCTTTTGGACGAGAAGATGCTTATTAACAAGGAACAAGAAACACTAAGATGTATTCGTTTAGCAGGTTTTTCGTAGTCATATGCATATATAATGCATTTGAGATGGTGTGACTATGGCATAACCATCACATATACTCTTGAAAACTCTATATCTTTGTATCCCAATCTCTCTCTCTCTCTCTCTCTCTCTCTCTCTCTCTCTGTATATCTGTCTCTCTGTATATCTCTATATCTGACTCTCTCTCTCCCTCCCTCTTTATTACTATTTGTTTCACTTTGAAAGAATATCTTCATTATTTAAACTACCTGTTTATTTATATATGTATTAGATGATATTCAATTGTGTTTGCTTATGATTTGTGTTATTCCGTTCTCTGATGGTTTCCTGATCCAGAGATCGGTTTCTTATGTAGTCTCAGATTCATTGCAACTATCAAACCATTTGGGACAGACACCATTAGTCCGTTCGAGTAACAAAAAAAAGAAAAAACAAAAAAACAGTTCGTGAGCTTCTGGATACTGGATGTTTGACTATATATATATATATATATATATATATATATATATATATATATATATATATATATATATATATATACATATACATATATAGACATATATATATATATATATATATATATATATATATATATATATATATATATATATATGGATATATATATAACGTGATCATTTTTGCATTTCAACCATTGAGATTAAAGTTACTAGTGCTTCCAATTGTGTTCAACTCTGAAACTTTTTTATATTGCTACTTATGCATTCAAATAATCACAAATGCGATAGATATATACTAAATGGATTTGATTTATACTACAACATAGATCCACTGACACTAATACATATAATCTATATTACGTTGTTTAAATATGGTAACTGAAAATTTTAAGAAATGATTTAATAGAACATCAAAATGTAAATCTTCTCCTCTTGTAACTATGGTTTCGTAATAACTTGTTAGTCAAATAATACTACACTAACCTCAAAACTGCTGCTTTCAGATTGAAACTAAAGACTAAAGTAATGGTTGCAAGCAAAAATGCGCCTACTATGACACGGCCAGTTCAAGTATGCTTTATAATATGTAAAAGGAGAATTATACTGCATTAGAAAAAAAATTACTTTCGTGAATAATTAAATTTATCATCTTCATGATAACACACATCTTTGAAACTAATTGAATCTTGATAACACTATGCATATTTTCCAACCTACAACATGGTGAACTTGCAATTAAGTTAAACAAAAATGTGTCAAGAGTAGTAACAGACAACATTGTGCAGTTGTAAACTATACCAAAACATCCAATACGTTCTATTCTTTCACAAAAAATTCGATATATCAAAGCATGTGGATATTTCCATAATTAACTGTGTTATTTCTTGTTCACTTGTCTTCAAAATCAGACATTCTAATCCGTCAGCCGTTTTCTTTGTATTTCTTAGACGCAAATGAGGTCCGTGAATGAGTAAACACATCTCACCCTTGCTCTGTGCCTGTGTAAAGCCATCAAGTTAATTAGAAAGAAGATTTTATACATGTTCGTACTGAACTCAGCTGATGATAACAATATATAACGTATTCTTTTCCTAAAGACTATTTCTAACTGACGCTAAGATTAAAAATGAGATAATACCAGTGCACAACAATCAAGTTAATCAGGCAGGACTGTAACTCACATTATCATCATTGTAAACAAGACAATGGAAATACACACCAAAAAAGAGAGATTATGTTATACATATATTATTCCCCTTTCTTGACTCTCATGTACCGGTGCAAATAAATTAAGGTAATCGTGTGGATTTTATATTTTAATTGCATTGGTGACGAAAAACTTTATATATACATTCTGAAAGGGTACTTTTTTACGTTTACAATTGCAGCCTTATGAATGTATTTGTTTGGTATTCAAACAAATGACGGTCTCGGTTTTGTATTCCTTTTCCATGATGCAGCTAGAACATGAAAAGGGACAAATACATTTGTACTTCAGTCTATCATAGGTGCTTCAAAAATGTATAACTCTATGAAAATATACTAATGATTCCAAAGAGGTCGACATAACAGAATGCATCATCCATTTTACATGAACTTGTTGATAAAAATGCAAGTTTGCGTATCACATAACACATTATCATTTCTTGTACTATCGTGTCCATAAAATGTGAATGATGTGAGAACAAACAGTTTATCCCTTGGACACCAATTTGTTGACAATGGTGGAATTCTTAGAATAAAATAGCACGCTATCCCTTATGCAAAAATCTGTTGAAAAAAGTATAATCGTGAGTATTGCACAACATTACATATCGTTTTGTTATAGAAAACTTGTTAACACTGGAGCAATTGCCTGTATAACAATATTTGTATCCTTTCTACAGCGGCTTTTTATAATGATAGCATTGTGAATATAACACAAAATTGTGTCTCTTCTAGATGAAATTGCTAAAAACCATGCACTTACGCGTATAATAGAACACTTTTCTTTTTCATCAAGTTGTTGATATTGATCAGACGTATGAGTAATATTAGACTTGAGTTGTCCCTAATTCATTTTGAGTTATAAACATACTAATGGATAAGTTAAGAACAAATACTTTCTTTATTTGAGACTTTGGACGAACATATGCATATTACTTAGGAACAAGACAAAACAAATATTCATTTCGCAGGTTTTTCGTAAGTCATGTGTATGTATGCTGCATTTGTGATGCTGGGATTATGGCATAGCCATAACATATACACTTAAACTAGTTTTAATTTAGCGCCAATTTATCGCAAAGTTGTGGGTCAAAACAGTTTCTTATCCATGCACGTCATATGAAACTAATATACGCAGGTGTGGTCGTCAGCTAAGTAACAAAGCATGTAAATATGTTTATTGTGTTTTAGTATAAATATATAAATATATATATATATATATATATATATATATATATATATATATATATATATATATAACTTGCTTATTGAAAGTGTAAAAGACACTTTTACTAATTTGACAGATTGTTAGCGAAAATAGTATGATCTTCATTCCAGCACAAGCATACAACAAAATTGTTTTGTAATGTTCAAGATAATACAACTATTGCTTGAAATCGAGTTTTTACTGTAAAAAAACGCATTTAATCGTTGAACATACTCACTCAAATATATAATATAATGATTAAAACACAACACGCAAATCAGAATGGATATGACTTTAAAAACCATTAAATAAAAGAAACAGGGGAGAGATTTGTATCAAATTCAAGATAATAAAATCAGCAATAGCTCTAAGTAGTTTATCTCACTTAACTTTGAATTATTCCTGTCGCGTGAAACAAAAGTCTTGAAAGCAGACGCTATTCTCCAAATTGCTATTTGTGTAACCGTTTTAATTCAAAAATATAAAATTAATGTGTATTAAAACAGCGGTCTTTCTTTTGTACGGTGTGCCATGATATCATAGTAGCATGATTTTATGTTAATTCCTATTTGGCAAATGTGCCGCTAGCAAAGTCCCCTTTGTCACTCATTAGACGGTAAACACATAAATCTAAGATTTGTTTTCAAATATAACCATTATTTTTATGATATTAAATGCACTACTGTGATAGTGTGACCTGACAGTTTTTTACTGTCTCTACATACCCGGATGTAAAGCAAAACAGTTACCAGGCACAATATCGTTCCCAATGCTATCATTAACAGCAGACCCTTAGTAAAGAAGATAGTCCGTGCTATTTTCAAGTTTGTATTACAAACAAGCACAAAGTGGACGACTGCATTTGTATGGCACTATATTGGTGGCTGTATCATCGGAATTATATTTTTATAATTCCAGAATGAGAATTTCGAACTGTATCTTAAACTTTGCGATTCAGCAAAATTAACGCATGTCATGTATTCTAATGAAAAGTGTGTTTATTAGTGTAAACAACTAGAAAGATAATAAATGCAAAAGCAAAAAAAAAAATAATAAAAAAATGATGTATTCGCTATCCACAGACAAATATATTAAATCAATTGTTTCCATCAAAGACTCTCCATATTATCACACACATGGCCTTTTCAGTGGCAACATGGGTCTAACATGTTTCGCGTTTTACCTTTCGTTGGTACCATATAGCCACATATTAAAATGTGAAGTTAATATCACACGGCCTAAAAACTGCGATTATCCGGACGCATTAGGAACCTTTATTTCTAATCCGTCATCCGATGGATATAACTTTGATCAAAACGTAATACTATGAAAGAAGTAACTGGAAAAAATAATGATCACAATAGCATACGTCTGTATATACAGATATTGGAAGGAAGTAAATATTAACCTGTTGATATGTTTAAGAAAATGACAGGACGATGACATAGGTGTGATGGACAGTCATTGTATGTGTGGTCTGCTAATATGGATGTATTCATATCACTGGTTAATATAACGTTTATCGTTGCTCTACAGCTTATTAAATAGACTTGTATTACGGAACAACCTAGATCGAACCGCTGTAAGCCTTTAATTATGCATGATTAGATTGGAATTTCTCAATAAAAACTTGCAAAATCCTATGTAAAAATAAAGCATATCTCTTTGTATCCCACTGTCTCTTTCTCTTTATCTCTCTCTCTCTCTCTTTTACTATTCGTTTAACTTTGAAAACTATCTTCATTATTTATAATATCAGTATATTTATAACTGTATTAGATGATGGTCCAGTGTTTGTTTATGATTTGTGTTATTCTGTTCTCTGTTGGAACGTGATCGACAAATCAGTTTATTGCATAGTGTCAAATACATTGCAACTATCAAACAATTTTGAACAAACGAAAGTAGTACGTTCGAGCTAAAAACCGTGGATCTCTTGATACTGGATGTTTAACAATATGTGTGGATTCATATCTAATGTGATCATTTTTGCATTTCAATATTGAGATTAAAGTTACTCGTGATTCAAACTGTCCTCAACTCTCAAACGTATTGATATCGGTACTTATGTATTAAAATCATCACAAATTAGATCATTATATCATACATGGGTTTGATTTGTACTACTATATAGGGTCACTGACACGTACATATATAATCTATATTACGTTCTTTAAATACGGAAAATGAAAATTTTAAAACAAAATCATTAAATAGTTCATAAAAATGTAAATCTTCTCCTGATAGGTCAAGAATGAAACAAAAGAGCTCATCGAGCTCGCTCTTTTTGTAACGTTTGTTTCCTAATGACGTGTTAGTCAAATACTACACTCACTATACAAAAACTGTTCCATCACAGAATGTAACTAAAGACTGAAGTAACGATTGAAAGCAAAGATGTGCCTACTATGACAAGTCGAGTCACAGGATTCATTAAAGTATGCAAAAGTAGAATTAAACCTGCATTAGGAAAAAATATGTTAGTGAATTATTTAAATTTAGTCGGCTTCATGATAACACAAATCTTTGAAACTAATTGAATCCTGATAATACCATGCATATTTTCGATCCACAACACGGTAAACATGCAATTAAATTCAACAAAATGTATCTAGATTAGTAACAGACAAAACTGTGAAGTTTGTAAACTTATCGTTTTTGTGATTTGTAGAACTAAACATCGAATACTACCGATTATTTCACAAACAAATCGATATATCATATCATGTGAAAATTTGCATAATTAAATGCGTTATTTCTTCCTAATGCGTGTTCTAAACTAGCTGTACCTTTTGTAAAGTGAGGTCCATTTGTGAGCAAAAGCATCGCATCTCTACTCTGTGCCTGTGTAAAACCATCAAGTTAATTAGAAATACAGTTTTATATAAGTTAATATTGTGTCAAGCTGATGGTAAAAGGATATAGCGCATTCTTTTCCTAACGACTCTTTCAAATTGTTGCTAAGATTTAAAATGAGATAATGTCAGTTCAAACAATCAAGTTAATCAGGCAGAACTGAAGCTCACAATTACGTCATTGTAAACAAGAGGACGGAAAGACCGGAAAGTGATTATATTATACGCTAGTTATACTCCTTTCTTGACTCTCAGATCAACAACGAGATATGGACTAAACACAGTTACGGACATCGCAATATATACAAATGGAAACAAAATCGAGTGTGGCGGGTGGAGGTTTAGATTTAAATTGCATTGTTGTCGAAAAACTTGATGAAAACATTCTGATAGGGTACTATTTTATGTTCACAATTTCATCCTTGTAAATGGATTGATTGGTATTAAAGTAAATGACGATTACTGTTTTTTTTTCCCTTTTGATGGTGTAGCCAGTACAGAAAAAAGAACGAATAAATCTGTACTTCACTAGACTGTAGGTGCTTCAAATATATAACTTTATGAATATGTACTGATCAGTTCAAAGAGGTTGAATTATCTCTCAATACATACTTTCACAGAACCATAATTGTTAAATAAGTGCAATATAAAGAATTGCTAAAATACGCTAAATCTATTATTGGCCTAATATGATTGTATGCAATTATTTGTGCATCAATTTTTGGGTACAAAGCTCCAAAGCAGTTACTAAACATTGTTTCTAACTCGGGAAATAATGATTGCTAAAGATTCGCATACATTTATATTTCCTAAGTAACAGTTACATGTTTCCGAGCAAAAATAAACTTATATCAATGTATATAACTTATAGAAAAAATTAAAAGACCATTTGAGTAAATAATTGTATTATCATTGATATTGATTGTGTTTCCTTTTCCTAAAGTAAATGCTATAAATAAGCACTTACATTTCATTTTGATTGATCATTATTGCCTTACGTGATATAACTCAGTGTTAGTTGTACATATAACATAAATTGGTAATACCCTTTTACTTTAGATAATGTGTTATGAATTATATTTTAAAGATTTGATACATTGTATCGAGAGGTTACGTTTTCATTAACAAAGAACATAGCTGAGGACGCAACATAATTGTAATGCGACTTACACCAAACCGATATTAGGGCGTTTATATAGAAAGGTAAAATAAAAAAGGTAGATACAATTGTCATGTTCTACAAGGAGAAATCCTCAATTGATAATTGAGTCGTGTATGAATGTAATATAGAGCAGAATAATGAATATTCGTTATTTTCTCTTTTACTCGGGCCGAGTGGTCTAAGGGGCTCGCTTTTAGAGATAACTCACACATCTCACATCTGTTCACGTGAGTTCTTGTCTCGGCTTGGCCAACGTGAGCATGTGTGAAAGTTTGCCAATAGCTTCTCGTGGGTCGGTGGTTCTTCCAAGGGGTTTTCACGAATTCTTCCTACACCAAATACACTGGCAGCTGTGTACAGCCTATCATGTGCTGAACAATGGCGTTAAACAAACAAAACCAACCAAACCAACTCTTTTACTCCTGATAAAAAGGTTAATTCATAGACAAAAAAAAACATTATTTACTTCCAAAACAAACGGCAAATCCTATTATCTTCTGTTGCATCTGAAAGGGTGTACCTTTGTGTCTAAATTCTCTTACAAATACTTCAATTTCCAGTCTCTATATGCCGGTCTATGTGATTCTCTGTGCACGATAATTTTGAATTGGTGTATATTTTCTTACTGCTTAGCATCTTCCCAGAGAAAGAAAATCACATACAAAATATTAATGATTTTCTTTGAGACTTAAATAGGATGAAACACAAGCTGTTTAGGCGAAGTTTGTATTGTGGTACTTTGAAGAGACGACACAAGTATCATATACTTAATAACTTTGATTTGTATGTATCTACAGCAGCACTAAAGCATGGCTGCACGGTTAAGTTAATTGTATACAGTGAGGTTAGCTGCATGGTACAATGCATCTTAGAAAGCAGCAATCAAAGTACAGTACAATGTGATGCGATTGGTGATACATGAAAAGACAAGATATGTTATACTTTTCTGAAAAGTAAACTTCATTGATTCTTTTGCGTTAGGTCGAAAATATATCTTCAAACAGATAATACTATAATTTATAAATGCCAATTTTACGAAATTATGGCAGTAGTGTATAAATATGCAGTTCTGGGTCACATAAACGGGTTTTCAAAACATTGTAAGTGAAACTGTATTCGATGATGTTCGAATGAGTTAGCTCATGATTTATATTACACTGTACTATATTAGCGTCGCAATCGACACATTACTTTATTTCACAGAAACACTAGCACATTGTAATAAGCTAGCAATTAAAGAGAAAAATAGTAGTCGGTTTCAAAAATAAAACAGGTCATGTGAATGTTTCTCTGTATTTTTTTTATAGACATCAACTATGAAGATTTTTATATTTAAACACAGAGCTAAAAGTTACTCGGAAATAGGTATAAAGAATACCACATTACCTATACGAGGTTGCAACATGGAAACAGGTGTTATGGTCTGCTCACAATTGCATTATTGCCAACAAGTTCGTGTCAGAAGGTGCAACACGTGCAAGGCTTAGAAATTATCAGAATAACGATAGACTCTTTGTTTTTAGAGCTAAGTATTGGCAATGATGCAATTATTTTATGTCAGAAGACAATATCTCTTTTTACATCCACAGTCTTAAAGTAAGGCACCTGTGGGGAGAAGATAAACATTCATCACAAGTTACATCAACTTGTTTCCAATGACGCATTAGTAATCATAACAATGCACTTCCTACATTTTGACCTCAAATTCGTGAAAAGTATGCAAATGATGTAATCGTCATGATTGGGTGTTCTGTTGAACAAGATGATACAAACCTGTATAATGTGTCATGGTCCATTCCCAATTGGAATAGTGTCATCAAGTTGTTGTAAAGAGAGATAGAGTGTTGTATTCTACTCAGCAATACATCATTGTCAGCAAATTGCCGTCAAGAGACATAAACATTCTGGTGATAATCAGAATTGCATGACTGTCAACACGTTGACATCAAAATGTATAAGGTTTTTCAGTAAAGTCACAATTGCTTCGTTGGAAACACGTCTGTACAGAAAATGAAAAATGTGATTTCTTTCATTGACAATGACAGAATTGTAATCACAATGATTTGAAAAGGATAAAATCCTATGGTGTACTCATTTTGTTCCATTCTCACTACCTTGAGCTAAAAAGTGATGAAATCTGTCGCTAAATTAACAATTGCATCATTGTGAATACGGTCATGTAAACAGACATAAATTGGCGTCAGGAGACATACACATTCTAGTGATACTCATAACTGCATGACTTTCAACACGTTGATGTCAAAATGTATAAGGTGTCGCATTAAAGTCACAATTGCTTTTTTGGTAACACATCTGTACAGAAAAGTATAAAGTGCTTTCTTACACTGACAATGACAGAATTGTCAAGACAATGATTTAAAATGATAAGATCCTATGGTGTGCTCATCTTGTACCATTCTATACCATATGTCTTTTGGCACGTTCACAATTGCATCATTGTGAATACGGTCATGTAAACAGACATAAAGTGTTCGGTTATGGCCACAATTGCACTTTCTCAAGAAGATGACAATGTATCATAGAATGTTTCTGATTGGATCATTCGGTGAAAACTGTTGTAAACAGGTATAAAGAATACCGCATTACCTACACGAGGTTGAAACATGGAAACAGGTGTTATGGTCTGCACACAATTGCATTATTGCCAACAAGTTCGTGTCAGAAGATGCAAAATGTGCAACTCTTAGAAATTATCAGGATAACGAAAGACTATTTTTTTTCAGAACAACTTGTTGGCAATGATGCAATTATTTTATGTCTGAAGACCATATCTCTTTTCACATCCACATCTTTAACGAAAGGAACCTGTGTTGAAAAGACAGACATAAATCGCGATTTGAATCAACATTTTTCCAATGAATCATTGGTGCGCATAACATAGCACTTCCTACATTTTGACCTTAAATTTGTGAAAAGTATGCAAATGATATAATCGTCATGATTGTGAGTAATGTTGAACACGATGATACAAAACGGTATTATGTGTCATGTTCCATGCCAAATTGGAATATTGTCATAAAGTTAGTGTTGCCTTCCACTCACCAATACATCACTGTCAGCAAATTGGCGTCAGGAGACATGCACATTCAACTGATACTCAGAATTGCATGACTGTCAACACGTTGATGTCAAAATGTATAAGGTGTCTCATTAAAGTCACAATTGCTTCGTTGGAAACACGTCTGTACAGTAAAGGATAAAGTGCTTTCTTACACTGACAATGTCAAAAGTGTCAAGACAAAGATTTGAAAACGATAAGATCCTATGGTGTGCTCATTTTTACCATTCTCACTACCGTGAGCTAAAGAGGGATAATGTGGTTTGGCACATTCACATTGCATCATTGTGAATACGGTCATGTAAACAGAGATACAGTGTTCGGATATAGCCACAATTGCTCTTTCTCAAGAAGCTGACAAGGTATCATAGAATGTTTCTAATTGTATCATTCTGTGCAAACTGTTGTAAAAAGGACTAAGGTATATCACATTACCAACACGAGGTTGCAACATGGAAACAGGTGTTACGGTCTGCTCAGAATTGCATTATTGATAACAAGTTCGTGTCAGAAGTTGCAACATGTGCAAGCCTTTGAAATTATGAGAACAAAATGATACAAACCGGGATAATGTGTCATGTTACATACCCAACTGGAATACTGTCATCAAGTTGTTGTGAAGAGAGATAGAGTGTTGCATTCTACTCACCAATACATCACTGTCACCAAATACACATTCTAGTGATACTCATAATTGAATGACCGTCAACATGTTGATGTCAAAATGTATAAGGAGTTTCAATAAAATCACAATTGCTTCGATGGAAACACATCTGCACATAAAAGAATAGAGTGCTTTCTAATTCTGACAATGACATTATTGTCAAGACAATGATTTGAAAAAAGGGTAATATCCGTGGTGTACTTATTTGTACCATTCTCACTACCTTGATCTAAAGATTGATGAAGTATTTTTGCTACATTCACAATTGCAGAATTGTGAATACGGTCATGTAAGCAGACATAAAGTTTTCGGCTACAGACACAATTGCACTTTCTCAAGAAGCTGACAAGGTATCATAGAATGTTTCTGATTGGATCATTCTGTACAAACTGTTATAAAGAGGTATAAAGAATACCACATTACCTACACGAGATGGCAACATGGAAACAAATGTTATGGTCTGCTCAGAATTGCATTATTGCCAACAAGTTGGTGTCAGGAGGTGCAACATGTGCAAGGCTTAGAAATTATCAGGATAACGTGACACAAGTTGTTTTTAGAGCAACTTGTTGACAATGATGCAATTATTTTATGTGAGAAGACCATATCTCCTTTCACATCCACAGCATTAAAGTACGTCACCTGTGGGGAAAAGACAAAAACAACCTATTTCCAATGACGCCTTAGTGCGCATAACCGATCCCTTCCTACATTTTGACATCAAATTCTAGAAAAGTATGCAAATGATGAAATCGTCATGATATGGTGTTGTTTTGAACAAGATGATACAAAACGGTATAATGTGTCATGTTACATACCCAACTGGAATAGTGTCATCAATTTGTTGTTACGAGAGATAGAGTGTTGCGTTCTACTCACCAATACATCACTGTCACCAAATTGGCGTCAGGAGACATACACATTCTAGTGATACTCAGAATTGAATGACCGTCAACAAGTTGATGTCAAAATGTATAAGGAGTTTCAATAAAGTCACAATTGCTTCGTTGGAAACACGTCTGTACAAAAAAGAATAAAGTACTTTCTAACACTGACAATGACATTATTGTCAAGACAATGATTTGAAAAGGATAATATCCTATGGTGTACTTATTTTGTACCATTCTCACTACCTTGAGCTGAAGTGGGATGAATTATTTTTGCAACATTCACAATTGCAGCATTGTGAATACGGTCATGTAAGCAGACATAAAGTGTTCGGTTACAGACACAATTGCACTTTCTCAAGAAGCTGACAAGGTATCATAGAATCTTTCTGATTGGATCATTCTGTACAAACTGTTGTAAACAGGTATAAATAATTCCACATTACCTCCACGAGATGGCAACATGGAAACAAGTTCACAATGATGCAATTGTGAATGAATATAGCTAAGGACTTCATCCATCTTTAGCTCAAGGTGGTGAGAATTCTACAAAATAAATTAACCATTGGATCTTATCCTTTTCAAACCATTGTCTTGACAAAACTATCATTATATGAGTCAGAAAGCACTTATCTTTTTCTGTACAAACGTGTTTCCAACGATGCAATTGTGACTTTATTGAAACACCTTATACATTTTGACATCATCGTGTTGACAGTCATGTTATTATGAATATCACTAGAATGTATATGTCTCCTGACGCCAATTTGCTGACAGTGATGTATTGGTGAGTTGAATACAACACTCTATCCAACTTAACAACAACTTGATGACAGCATTCCAATTTGGCATGGAACATGACACATTATACCGACGATTACATCATTTGCATACTTATCAAGAATTTTGGGGTCTATATGAATGAAAGGATATATTATGCGCACTAATGCGTCACTGGAAAAAAGTTGACACAAATCGTGATATGTGTTTGTCTTTTCCCCACAGGTTCCTTACTTTAAGGATGTGGATGAGAAAAGTGATATGGTCCTCTGACATAAAATAATTGAATCACTGCCAACAAGATGCCCTAAAAACAAATAGTCTTAAGTTATCCTGATAATTTCGAAGTCTTGCACATGTTTCACCTTCTGACACGGACATGTTGGCAATAATGCAATTGTGAGCAGACCATAATACCTATTTCCATGTTGCAACCTCGTGTAGGTAATGTGGTATTCTTTATACCTGTTTACAACAGTTTGTACAGAATGATCCAATCAGAAACATTGTATGATACCTTGTCAGCTTCTTGAAAAAGTGCAATTGTGACTAAAACTTTACACTTTATGTCTGTTTATTTTACCGTACTCACAATGATGCAATTTTGAATGAATGTAGCAAAAGACTTCATTCCTCTTAAGCTCAAGGTAGTGAGAATTCTACAAAATAAATACAGCATTGGATCTTGTCCTTTTCAAACCATTGTCTTGACAAAACAATCATTCTGTGTGTCAGAATGCACTTTATCCTTTTCTGAACAGACGTGTTTCCAACGAACCAATTGTGACTTTATTGAACACCTTATACATTTCGACATCGACGTGTTGACAGTTTGAATATCAATAGAATGTGTATGTCTCCTGACGCCAATTTGATGACAGTGGTGTATTGGTGTGTAGAATGCAACACTATATCTTTATTAACAACAACTTAGCGACAGTATTTCAATTGGGCTTGGAACATGACAAATTATACCGGTTTTGTATCATCTTGTTCAACACAACACCTTATCATGGCGATTACATCATTTGCATACTTTTCAAGAATTTGATAACAAAACGTATGAAGGGCTCTGTCATGCTCACTAATGCGTCATTATAACAAGTTGATGCAAGTCGCAAGGAATGTTTGTCTTTTAAGAAACAGGTGACTTACTTTAAGGCTGTAGATGTGAAAAGAGGTATGTTCCTCTGACATAAAATAATTGCATCATTGCCAACAAGTTGCCCTAAAAACAAATAGTGTCACGTTATCCTAATAATTTCTAAGCTTTGCACATGTTGCACCTTCTGACACGATCTTGTTGGCAAACATGCAATCTTGAGCAGACCATAACACCTGTTTAAATGTTGCAACCTCGTGTAGGTAATGTGGTATTCTTTATACTGTTTACAACAGTTTGTACAGAATGATCCAATCAGAAACATTTAATGATACCTTGTCAGCTACTTGAGAAAGTGCAATTGTGACTAAAACTTTACTCTTTATGCTTGTTTACATGACCGTATTCACAATGATGCAATTTTGAATGAATGTAGCAAAAGACTGCATCCCTCTTTAGCTCAAGGTAGTGAGAATGCTGCAAAATAAATACACCATAGGATCTTATTCTTTTCAAATCATTGTCTTGACAATAATGTCATTGCGTGTGTCGGAATGCACTTTATCCTTTTCTGTACAGACGTGTTTCCAACAAAGCAATTATTACTTTATTGAAACGACCTTATAAATTTTGACAGGAATGTGTTGACAGTCATGCAATTCTGAATATCACTAGAATGTGTATGTCTCCTGACGACAATTTGCTGACAGTGATGTATTGGTGAGTGCAATGCAACACTCTATCTTTGTTAACAACAACTTGATGACAGTATTCCAATTTGGCATGGAACTTGACACATTGTACAGGTTTGTATCATCTTGTTCAGCACAACACCTTATCATGACGATTACATCATTTGCATACTTTTCAAGAATTTGAGGTCAAAATGTATGAAGGGACACTGTTATGCCACTTATGCGTTTTTTAAACAATTTGATGCAAATCGTAATGAATATTTGTCTTTTCCAAACAGGTGACTTACTTTAAGGCTGTGGATGTGAAAAGAGATATGTTCCTCTATCATAAAATAATTGCATCATTGCCAACAAGTTGCTCTAAAAACAAATAGTGTCACCTTATCCTGATAATTTCTAAGCCTTGCACATGTTGCACCTTCTGACACAAACTTGTTGGCAATAATGCAATTGTGAGCAGACCATAACACCTGTTTCCGTGTTGCAACCTCTTGTAGGTAATGTGGTATCTTTATACCTGTTTACAACAGTTTGTACAGAATGATCCAATCAGAAAAATTGTATGAAACCTTGTCAGCTTCTTGAAAAAGGGCAATTGTGACTAAAACTTTACACTTTATATCTGTTTACATGACGTATTCACAATGATCCAATTGTGAATGAATGTAGCAAAAGACTTCATCCCTCTTTAGCTCAAGGTAGTGAGAATTATACAAAATAAATACACCATTGCATCTATATCTTTTTCAAGCCATTGTCTTGACAAAACTATGATTCTATGTGTCAGATAGTACTTTATCCTTTTCCTGCACAGACGTGTTTCCAACGAAGCAATTGAGACTTTTTTGAAACACCTTATACAATTTAGACATCAACGTGTTGACAGTCATTCAATTCTGAATATCACTAGAATGTGTATGACTCCAGACGCCAATTTGCTGACAG
>JAQPZY010000375.1:0-139196 GCA_029931535.1 Margaritifera margaritifera
AAAATACAAATGCACACATTTATAAAACTGGTAGTCCTATAAAAATGCTAGCACCATAACTTTGTAGAGACTAAAGATGGAAGAAGTAACTTTTTTAAGTTTTTGGGATAGAAAAAAGAAGGGATTTTAAATGGTTTCCTCCAAATGGTGAAAACTCTAGGCATATCTTTACAACAATATATAGAACCTGCAGTTGTACAAAAGACAGCCAATAAGAAATTCCGAGTAAGTAGAGAAGCAAACAAGTAACACAACTGAACTATTTGACTACCAAGTAAGAGAAATAGAGACTATAATAGACAATTATCATGAAAGAATTCAAAGTGAAGAACTTCCACCCCGGAAAGGGACGTTTAATAACTCCGCAAGGAGGAAGAGAACTATTAGCTGGATTGTTGTTTGCACTTGTTTTTATAAGAGGTTGGAACTACGCAGCCTCAAGATGGTTAACACTTAATTAATAACCGATTTCAAAACGTAAATTCAAACCGCTTCTGCAACCAGCACCACGGACTAAAATGATTGCTTGTTTGTTTAAACCATCTGTTACGGAATTATGTATCATTTCTTTTAAATAATGGTAAACTGACAAGACTTGTACGGATCAACGAGTTGATCCTATTGAAGTAGAAAATCCTGGTTTATATCCCAGCTTGTGCAGTTACTAGAGCTATGGCAAAGCGTGCTCTTGAGACGTTGTTGTTCTACAGGATGATTTCCTTTAGCGACACCTTTTTGGATCAGCTTTTATGAGGTCACTTTTGCTCCTAGTTTGGATCAATCAAACAGTATTGATCACAGTGATACTCTTTCAGCTACACAGTCTCATAACTTCAAGTCAGGGTGATAAAAGACAATCACTAGTTGTCTTATCAACAGAGGATCGTGATATATCCTGTTTGTTTCAGAGGCTATGATTCAAAACTGAAGCCACACAAGAAGGAACTTGTTACTTCTTAAAGAATGGTGGTCCTTATGAGGAAACGGAGACCACTCGGTGGTACCCGCTGGTTGACGAGTGGTCAGTTAGTGTATCAAATTGTAGTTCCTAGGTCATATAGACAGGAAATACTTAGTTTAGCCCATGAAATTGCCGTTATCTGTCATTTAGGCATAAATAAGACCTATCACAAGATCCTAAATCATTTGTACAGGCCGAAACTTAGAAGTGATGTCTCTAAGTTTTGTAAATCAAGTCATGCTTCTCAAATGATGGGAAAACCCAATCAGAAGATGCCCAAAGCTCATCTGTCACCTATTCTGCATTTGATGAACCATTTAGTAGAATATTGATAGATTGCGTCGGAACTTTACAT
The DNA here is from genome assembly GCA_029931535.1 of Margaritifera margaritifera. NCBI lineage: Eukaryota > Metazoa > Mollusca > Bivalvia > Unionida > Margaritiferidae > Margaritifera > Margaritifera margaritifera. Next base: position 1,317 of record JAQPZY010000375.1, read on the forward strand.
AAGACCAAGTTAGGCAACCAATTCTTGTTGACAATTATTTTTGCGTCCACAAGATTTCCAGAATCTATTCCTTTACGAAATATTAAAACTGAGACCATAGTAAAAGCTTTGGTCAAGTTTTTCACACTATTTGGTCTCCTTCAGTCTGTACATATCAGACTTTAGAGAATATGACTAAACATATTTCTTTGAGATAGAAGTATAGATTGGGGCAGGTTGGTTTGTTTGCGGACAGAGGGAGTGGATGAAGGTGTGCAATTGTTTGTGTTGTTTTGCTGCAGAGGGCAAAAAAATGTCAGTTGTGCAATAGTCTGTCTAGGAATTCATTCATTTTTGAACTTGTTGTGTTGGACATTTCTGTCCCGGAGGTCCATTAAAATTATTTGAAAGAAAAAGGACTTCTTTCTGCTGAAGAGTCAGAATTAAATCTTCTGGACTATGTCTCTATAATTTTAAACGATAGGTTATCTAAGGCTTGCGATTGGGGCTGGTGGCATAGAAAAAATGTAATCTTAAATCAGTCAAGTACGAATATGAAGTTGTGGGTTATGATATGATAAACAAGCGAAAGATATGAGTTTCTCCCCAGGTGATAGAGTTTGGCTCTGACTACCCATACCCCAAAATCCTCTTCAGGCTAAGTATTATGGCCCCTATACCATTCACAAGAAAGTGGTAGTGATTTAAATTACTTATTAATACTCCTGGGAGGAGGGTGCAGATACAACTTTGGAATATTAATATGTTGAAACAATATGTAGACAGAGATAGCCACATAATTATCCAATTAATTTAGTAGTACCTGTCCAACACGTCCAAAACCTGAATGAAGATGAGAAATTGGATATTGATGATTACGAGAGTGACTACTCTTCGAAATTCGGAAATTCTGGATAACCTGGACCTATTTCATCTACTGCCGCCCTAGATTACCGAACTGAAAAAAGGCTAATAAAAGAAAACGAACATTTGTTTCCAGATATTCCCACAAGAACCAATATGATTTTTCCATGATGTCGAAATAGTAAAATTCAACGCCAATAAAGCAATATCCGTATAGGATGAAATCCTTTTCAAACAAGACCACCTGAAGAAAGAAATACAGTATTTACTGGAGAATGACTTTATAGAACCAAGTAGAAGGGACTATAGTTCACCCTGTATTTTAGTGCAAAAACCAGATAAGATATGTGTACTGATTCAGAAAAGTAAATAGTGTCACCAAGACATTCATTTCCAATTCCTAGAATTGATGACTGCATTGACAGGATTGGAAATGCCAAATACGTCACAAAATTTGATCCTATTGAAGGGATTCTAGCAAAATTCCACTTACGGAGAGAGCAAATAGAAAATTTCTGCATTCGTGACTCATCAGAGCGTAGACTTTACCAATACAAAGTCATGCCATTTGGGGATGAAAGGTTCCCCATAGTTCTTTCCAACGTTTGATGAATATGATAACATCTGGAATAAGAAAGTGTGATCCTACATCGATGACGTCATCATATACAATGACACATAGAAGGACCACATGAAAAGAATTAAGAAGTTCTTCAAGAGACTCCGGTGAAGGCAAATCTGACCATCAGTCTGAATAAAAGGGACTTTTGTTCTGCTCTGTGGTTACCTTTTTAGGACATGTTGTGAAACATAGGAAAATAAAAACAATAGAAGTTTAGGTTACGGCTATTTCTGAGTTCCCTGTGCCAGTCAGTAAGAAGCAGCTGATGGCGATATTTTGGGTATGACCGGTTATTATCGGAAAGTTTTATTCCAAGGTTTCCATGGTAACTGAGCCCTGAACAATTTGCTAAGTAGAAGATCCAAGTTTCTCTTGTCAGGATAATGTCAGGAGGATTTTAATAAGTTAAAGCCCATGTCTCAAAAGTGCACCAGTTCTGTCAGCTCAAGATTTTAAATCAATCTTTCAAAACGTCTGTAGATGCAAGTGACGTTGGGGTGGTGGAGTGTTATTACAAGAAAATTGAATAAGGCACCAAGAAAATTATTCCACGATAGAGAACGAGTGTTTTGACTTTGATATTGGCTTTGCAACACTTTGAAGTGTAAGTTAGTGCAGCGCCTTCTCCAATTGTTTTCTTCAGTGATCACAACCCCCTCACTTTCATTAATAGGATGAAGAATAAGAATCAAAGGGCTGTTACGATGGAGTCTGATGCTACAACCATAGTAACGAAATCAGGCACATCAGGGAAAGGAAAATTTAATTGGTGATGGCACTTTCACGTGCATAACTTTAAAGTTTGCATTGTTTTGTATATATGACTGTATCATGTATTATTTTTTTATGCAGCATCATTACTAATATGTTAGAAATATTGCCAAAAGAAAGTTTTATTGTATAAAACATTTCTTTTCAAAAGGGGGAAGGTGTTACGGAATTAGTATCATTTATTTTAAATAATGGTATAGTTTTATTAGTTTATCATCTCTGTATAAAAGTCTAATAGGTTGTTCGTTTTTTCAGAGTACACATATACGTAATTTCATTGTGACCCAGTACATTGGTCATGGGAAGGATCAAAATTATCGTTTGAAGCATTCGTCATGTCACGTGATTCAGATCGTGAGTTTTGCACTTGACGCTGACCTGAGTTTCGCAATTTAGGAATGATTCATTTTGTTGACCAGAAGTTAGATAGCAAGATCGTAATATTAAGGTGTTGATTTGAGACGGAATAAGAATTTGGTTTTGTTTCAATAAACGCAATACTGAAACTATAAAATAACATGCAATCGCAGCGTTCTTCATTCTACATAGTTTCGTCAGCTTGAGAGGTCCTTAAACGAGATTGGTCATTGTCTGTGATTATCTACTACAGAAATATTTCCAGACTACATTTTTGGGATTAAGTACTGCATTTAAAGATTTTAGAATTATTCAGCTGGCCGTTGAAATTATTGGAAACATTTTTTAGAACTTGCTTGATATTCTACATTCACAAGGACTTATTTGGAATTATTAATTTTTTGTGCATAACTGATTCTTGTTAGTACATCAGCACAGTGGTGATTTCATTCGGAACATTCTTCGTTCGGAATATTTTGATAACTTCTAGATCAGTAAACAATAGAACAATTTAGGATTATTTTAGGAATTTCTAAACTGTAAGTTAATTTAATTCTTTCACTTTGTTTGTTTGAAATATTTAATATTTAAAGAAATTAAATTTGTGTTTGTAAATCTTGAAAGCTTGTTTGAGTAATCCTTTTCTTTTGTACATTACCCCTAGTCGTAACACATCATTGTCTTTAGCAATGATATGCAGTTGAAAGCACCAGACTATCATCACTTTTGTCCTTCTTGTATATATATACCTCTTATCCATGGTTCTGCTTCTACTATTGTGTTGCCTATCTTGCCGCGTAGTATTTTCATATTATTATAGAATGTTTGTCTGCTGCTGGATTAATTTTTCCACATCGGTATTTATAGCAGTCTTCGTGCTTTGTTTGAATCTATTAGATGATTTGTTTTTTCAAATTGATATTGTAACCAGAATGCTAACTGTTTTGATCACCATAGCACTCAGTACTAAAAATATATCACCATCACTAAAATATTCTAGAAACACTTTTGAATTCTACTTGTGATGTTTTCATCTGAGTAAAGGGTTCTTCGCTAAAATTAACTTTTCAAATAACTAATTAACAGTGTCTTTAAAAGTGGAAACGATCTGTTCAATATATATGCTGTGTTGAACTTGAGCACCTCCAATCAATATAATATATATATATATATATATATATATATATATATATATTAGTATATATATATAATATGAATTATATATAATATATTACCTGGGTACTTGCACTATTTCTAACAACAGGTTTTTGTATTCTAAAGTAAACAAGAAACCACTATACCGATCTGACCAACTCTGACATACTTTGATCTGGTAAATACCCATTGTATATTCCGCATCCAGATGTAACCATCAATGGCAAGAAAATAAGTTAAGTTCTGTCATAATTTTCATATGGCAATGCGCTCTGTATATATTAAGAGAATCGTACAGTGTATCAGCTTGTATTTGAAATATTTGATTTCAGTGAAGAAAAGTTTCATCTCTTGAAATATTTGTGAATGTCTCGGTTAACTGTGCCATTAAACTGAGTCGCAAATACACGGTCAAAGTGCACTGCTATTTACATTTTTAATTTAAAGTTCATTATTTCATTGTTACAAAAATGTCATACTTTGAGTAAATTATAAACTGTAACACCGTTCCTCTATTATTTTCCTCTCAAACCAATCATTTGCGTACTTCCTCCTAACATTCTTTAAATCTCTGTTTCATATATTACCTTTTGTGATTTCAATTTTCTTTTCTGTGTTCTCTAAGTTGTCATTCTCATATGTTTGTTGTAATTTTGTTTAGCAATATTTATTCAGCTATATATATTTTATCATCATACCACACTTAGATTTAAATATTTGATCATCAATAATTTCAGGTATGTAATAATAAGCCATCGAATACTCACGATAGCTCCTGCATTTGCATGATCACTGCTGACATCTTAGGTACCTTTTTTCACGTTATTCAATCTTTGATGTTTTCTTCTCCATTTTGCGACTGGTCACATTTTAAAGTATCCATTCATATTGTCTGACTAAGTTTACAATAGTCGAAGTTGCAGAGATAGCTAGTAGTAAGATGGTGCTGATTACCAGTCACTTACTGATGACAAACTTTCATATTGTTTAGGGTTTTGACCCTCATAATAAAGTAGTTCCCAGAATCTGAATGCGGGTGGGTACACGGTGCACATATCTAATAGGTGAAATTGGGAGATTCGAAATAATAGTTGAAAGTGAGTTGGTGTAAACTGTCAATAGCTGAAGGTTGTTGACTCAGTATTGAGAGTGAGTGGGCATATTTCTTTAAGAATCAAAGTGGCTTGCTGTATATCAAAAATTGGCAGGTGCAAATCTTCAAGAACCCAAAGTGGGTGGTTGGGTTCCATCTGCGATTAACTAATGGCGATCAGTAAAATCTACAACAATGCAGCATCTATGTATTTGTATATTTCATTCTTTCCACGGGTTTATAAGAAAGCATCAACACCAATATTAAAAGTTATACTCAATATAAATTATATGTAACGTTTCATTTGTAATCAGAATATAATTCTTTAAATTCATTTGCACACTTTTTCATAGTATGGAACGGTTTCGTTGCTTCTGATGTTAACAACACTTAAAAGAAATGTTTTAAGCATCTATATCGATTTCTAGATATAACTTCATATTTATCATCATTACTGATCGATAATTTGCACACATAATTATGCATTACTTTCTTTAGAGATGGCATTGATTTTATTTTCATGTTTGAGGTATTAATATGATATTTACATTTCTAGGGAAATAAATTAAATTATAAAAACGCGGTTTTTCTATTCGTGCGATCATTTGTGCAATCAAATTCTTTCAGATCAATTATTATTTTATTTCTTTTGCAAACAATAATTGCTTGCAAAAATGAGGAACTGCTAGGAAAATCTTTGTGCATAGATAAAACGAGAGTAAAAATCTTTCAGAAACGTTTATTACTGTATTTTATTAAATTTTATATTTTAGCAAGTAGGATATATGCCGTATTGTAGTGAGTTACTATTTCCAAACCAGTATGACATGTGCTATGTTGTAGTGAATTGCCATAGCTGAAATAGTATGACATTGGCCAAAAGGACATACTACCATTTCTCAACAAGGATATGTCTTTCTTGTATTTTATGAATCAACTTAAATTCGCGGTTTACTGTGTTTATCTTCTGCAAACAGATTGTGGAGTAAATATTGCAAATAAATAGATAAATGTAGTAACTTTTTGCATATTAAAAGTTTAACAGCATCTCGCAAGAGATCGTTCATCAGCCCTTTCTAGCCACTAAAGGTCAGACTTAGGATTTTTACTTGAAATCTTTCCTCAAACGATGCGTAGTCTTAGTCTCATCAAAATACCACAATAATATCGCTGCCATTGTTGTTTATAGCTCACTGGCATGCACAAGACAGGTCCAGTCTAGTACACCCATGCGAAGGGCGATATGAGTTACCAAATTGCAGTTCAGCAACGAATTTTGAATACATTTTCAATAAAGTACTTTCCCCTGATATCATTTTCACAAAATATATCTGTTTAGTTGAAATTGATTATCCTGTTCACATAGATTTCTAGTCTCATGACGATTTAGGGGTTTCCAGCAATTTACCAAATTCTCCAAAACTGTTCCAACAGTCTTTCAACTTCCAACAGTTTTCCAGCTAAATCCCGACTATACGGTATTTAAGGTACGGGTATTTTCGAATCTGAATCCAGCAAGCCGGTTTACAAGCAATGAGACTCTGCAGAGCATCTGAAACCCAAATTCCTTGGGTATGTATAGCAGCTTATAACAGTCAAGATTTAGATACATACAACCTCAATATAGCAAGACATAGGTATCTATAGTCTTTTAGTTAAGATTTCAGTTACTTCTGTAATTTATTTAGTATTTATTCTGGAATCCCTTTTTTAGAAGCTGCCATTGGACTAGTAACGAATTTTACGTATTATTCTGAAATTAGTAATTTCTTTACTTCTATACTTCGTCTAGGATTCCATTTTCATGAGATTTAAATATTGATCTATTCAAGACTTAGTTCCTGTCCTCTGAGAGATTTATTGCAACTCCTATGTCAATACAAATGTAAATGAGATTCGTCTTGACGTCCGGGATTAAATTGCAGTTATACAACAATCGTTTGGGGGATGATTTGTGACGTTTTTCACCACATATCACTTTTTCTTATTACTTTGTGTGTGGTCATTGAATGAATCATTTTCTCTTCCCATACCACGCCTTTACTAGATAACTTGTGTGGTCATTGGATGAGAATATTTCTCTACACTATATCATACTTATTCCATTCAATAAATGCATGTGTGCTCATTGACGTCGTATATTTCTCGTCCAATATCACACTTTGCATGATTGAAACTCTTAATTTCTGGAATTCTGTGCGTTCGTCTGGCGAACATTAATTTTTCCTCCAGATACCACACAGCACTTCATGAAGCAGTCGCGTAGACGCCGTTCAAGGGACAACAACTATTTTCTTTATTGGAAACAGTCACAGGACAAGATGTCTCCCCTGATCTGTTGCAATCCAGTAACTCCAGTTATCATTATCAGCAAGAATTTCAAGTAATAAAATCGTCCTCTGCCCAAGATTGTCAGTTATACTAATAAAGATACTCGTTTTCAAATAGTATCCCACCCCCTTTACGTACATACTCATATTAGAAAAGATAAACTGAGAGGGTCTCAGTCACACAGATACAGGAAGATGGTGATATTTTCCACTGTACCCCAGTTGACCTCAAACAATCGTATCTAAACAAAGATTTATTTTTCTCATAGTACTCCTTAGAAAATGGTTCTCCTTTGATGTACTGATAAAGAAAGCTAGACGTTGAGATCTTCATGAGTTTTTAACTTTTTAGAACAATATACATGTTGAAGCAAGAAACAAGGTATACAAGTACAGTTAGGCTGTAATGTTATGAAACATCTCAACACACGTAGACCTCCTCTCCCATTTGCAGGCTTAGGGATGTAGAATATTCCCGATGCACCCTTCTGCATGTGGAGGCAACCTTACTCCCCTTGAATGCTTCCAGTGATGATGTTTCCAACTGAGAAAGTATTGAATGTTTTAAAAGAGCGCAGTTTATATAAAAAGTTTGGCTTCGTATTTTATGGATTTATCCTGCAATGTCTTTATCTTGTTTTGTATGCCTTTTTATACCTAAACTTACTCAGCACTATAGATATATATATATATATATATATATAATATATATGTGTGTGTGTGTGTGTGTGTGTGTGTGCCATTGAACTCTATACTGCATATTATGCTGACGGTATACATGGTATGCAATGCTTGGAGACAATTTAGTGAGGACGCTGTACAATTTGTTTCCATGCAAAGGAATTATTAAGCTACATCCAGTAAATAGAGATATGTAACACAACAAATATAAATCGAACATATATAATGCTTCCTAAATAGTGCGCATATATTCCGGAATTTCTCGAGTTGAACATCAGTTTCCCTGACAAGTGCTTGTACTTGCAACATAAAGTTACACATGAAAACGTTTGTAAGTGGAAAAGAAATGAAAGGCTACAATCATAATCAGAAAATATTCCAACATGATCGAAAGCGAGAGTCACTTGCGTATCATCGCGTACTATGGCATACGTTGGAACTTTGCAAATTGTTTAAATGTATGATCACATTTCCAACGTAATCAATGTTACAATTAATAGATTGTTACAAGCTAAGTACAAAACGAAATTCGATCTAAACAAAAAGCTTTTAATTGATGGACTTGTTTGAGTAGAGTTGACATCACAAAATCGTACGCATCACATCTGCTAGAACCAGTCTGATCAAATAAGAATATGTAATGGAAATTGTTATTAAAACATGACTGGAGTTTAATTTTGGCGCCCCCAAACCTAGACGATTTGTTAATTTTTCTTCATACTATTTCAAAAATGAAACATACTTTATTGCTCATTAAAAAGAGATGACATATTCAAACTATACGTAAAATTTGCATTAGTTGATTTGGCGCTATTTTCAAGGACAAGTTTTTGTTTTATGTGTATATAGTAATTTGTAGTTATAGTTAGTTCCGATCTGGTGATTATTCATTTCAAGCGGCTCTAGTTTATGCAATAGAAATAATTTTTGACATAACGTGCCATTAACCAATGATTATGATTTATTTAATTATTATTAAAAGCATTTAAAGCTAAGATAATCTATTACTTCTTTCAGAAGAGGGATATTTCGGGTGCCTGCAAACTTTCCAACATAGCAAGCCGCCTGTAATCTTTCTTGACTGCTTTTTGTCTCAGCTTGGATTGGCAGCGGTCAGTTAAACATTAGACTAAAGTTCTCCATCTTCAGCTGGAGTGGACTTTATAATTCATGCCCGACTCGTTTATTCGGCGCAAAACAAAACTAACTGAGGAATTGTTGCTGGCAGAATCGTATACATCGTAGAATCGTATAAATAGACATTCAAAATATCCGTGCCTTGAGAATAGGTAAAAGTCAAATATATTATTGTAATCTTAATTATTTCCTTCATATTGATAGCTTATATAATTAATGATAAATACGAGACCAATATGTATGTATCAAACCTTTTGCATAAATAGGCTGGGAGACGCGAAACTTAAATTATTATAAGTCCCGATAAAAACAATTGACAGAAGGAAAAGGCAAGACTTATTTAGTCACACAATGTATTCATTATTGCCAATTCCTCAATTCAAAAACGTCAAAGATAGTCTTTACTTTTGAAATTTGCAGTAAATATTATTTTTTATCAAACTTCTATTGTCAACCAAGGGCTAGAACACATCCAAATAGCAGACTAAGATCTTGTTTTAGTAAAAAGATGTATGTGTGTGAACGTGCGTACAACTTCAGCACATTATGCTTTTCTCTATAATTTCTGTGTTAAGATCAAATATCTCGTCTCTAACGTTATTGTATCATGAAGATGTATGTGATGTTTCTGTAAGCTCTATCAGAACTGTTGTTGGCTATCTGAATGACCTCTGTCTGCACATGTCATAGTTTGACCCACGGGCAGGTTGGTGAAAGTAGAAATAATTTGGAAGAATTCCTAGGTTATGTTGTGTTCAAATTAACACACCAGTGATAAGCCGAGTTAGATATATTTTGATAAGCAAGTGTTTAGAGAATCAGAACATGCTTGATGATCAGAGGCAAAATCAATGAGTAATGTATCATCGGGCATATTGTCAGATGTTAACACGTTAGATTCTCAGTTATGTCATTTATGTATAATAAAAATAAATACTGACACAGGACTGACCCATGTAGAACACCAGCCTGTATCCCTGTCAAGCTTGAAGCATAGCATACTGTTCACACGTGGCTCTTTGTTGCTTATTATTCAAGTAATTGGTAAGCCAGTTGTAGAGAATTCAATTAATGTCATATCTATGTAGCATGCCGAGATTTATCAAATGCTTTGCTTATGACACAGGGTACAAATCTAACATCAATCTCTTTATCTGAACTTTTAGCTCTGGTATGATATAACTCTAAGAGTTCGTCACTCTCGAGTCCTTACCTTGCAACTTGACTGATGATTAGATATAACTTCAAATTCTAAGTTTGTAGTCATTGTTTCACCATCGCCACCACCATCATCGTCAAGTTTATTCTCATTATTGTCGCTTTTGTTATTAGAGTGAACATATTAATGTTTAATTCACTAGAAAATCAAATCAAAATATTTTCATGCTTGATATTCAATTTGATAATGTTAACTTTTAAAACGAAACCAGCCATACTCACCCAGGTCTCGTGTAAAGTTAAGCTATTGGATGGGGACATCTTAACTAAGGTAGCATGCCGCTTGAATATCAAATACCAACTTGATGGAGAAAATAAAATCTGAAGAAAAAATGTATTTGTCTTTTATATGACCAATTATGGAATATGACGATATGGTGTTAGATAATTGTACTAAATAACAATTAGATGTATTAGAGTGTATATTATTAAATGGGTGTTGTCGTATTGGCTTTGTTTTAGGTCCTAGCTCAGTCATAGCGGCTCAAATTTAAGTATGTATAATACCAGAACAGAACTGAGTTAATATGGCTGACCTTGTAGCTATAGAACGTTCAATGCAAAAGCACCAATTTAATACCATAGTAATGCTACCAGATACACAGCGTGCAGTCAGAGAGTTTGAATCAATTTAAGTATCTGGTATGTGTATTTAACACTTTCTACTCGTTAGTTCTTGTTCATTAAGGTTTCGTCTTTTCTATTAAATGGTCGTTTCGCATTGGCTTTGGTAGAGGTCCTAGATCATTGTCACCGCCGTCTAAGTATATACACTACCAGAATTAACTCAATATAGCCCACCTTGGACCTATGAAAGTTAAAAATGAAAGCACTAATTTAATTCCATAATTATACTACCAGATACAAAATATGCGGTCAGAGAGTTTGAAGTCAATTAAAGACCTGATATGTCTCATATGAACATTTTCTACTCTTTGGTTCTTGTTTATTTAGTTTTTATCTTTGCCACACCCCAGATGAATTTTATGCATAGTTTAATCCGATAGATGATGATAATGAGATTTTAAAACGTTCTTAATACGTTCATAGGTCTATACTAGTGCAAGGTATAAATGTGGGGCGTGGTTGTGATGTCGGTATATGTTGTGCTTTTTTAAATTTCTGTGCTGAGTAATATTGTATGGACTGTTTATGGTGATATGCTGTAAAACGGTGAAAGGTCGAACGCATTGAGAGTAAGTGCAAGTAGCTTAGGATAACCTTTATGCATGTACTTGTTTTATGTATTTTACAACATTGTCGTATGGACAAAAGACAATAAATTATCGCATCTTATCTCATATAATTTTTCATGCAAATTGTTGAATTTTTATCTTTATTTTTTTTCTCCCTTTAATGCATGTTCGATATTTTCGCGGTTTTCTTTGTACATCTAACAAATTAATGTCTCTTTACCTGATCCCTTGCATGTACTGGCATACTTAATCCTGCAGATAAATATATTTTAAATGCATTTTGTTTTGAGTGAATACAATTCAAAATGGAACAAACACTGTATCAGCAAAGATGATTCTGTAAATCACAGATCTATATTGCACATCTGCTGACAGTTTTTATTGATCTAGAATATTTACATATAAAGTCTTAACAAGACAAATCTACTGAAAGTAATTATTAATGACAAAATGAAAATAAAATCACAATCATGTTGATGTCAGTTAACGGTTGTATTTACTCCCTACATGTCAATTTTCATTTTTTATTATTTAGATTTTAGACCTTACATCAAGTTGTACGAGCAATCAATGTCTTGCATAGCCGCCATCCTGCTGCTAAAGCAAAAGTGTGGGTGAGTTGTTTTAATGGAATAATATTATACACAGTGATTACACCGCTTATAAACATAGGGGTCACTATATTTTTATGTATGATATCTACTGTTTATATTTCACTGATTCCTGTCAAAGAAAAATGTAAATGTCAATCAAAATGTTTAATCTGAATCGCTTGCCTATAGATGGTCTTTAGTACATAGAGTGTAACACAGTTTTACTGGTTTGTCCTCGTTGTCCATGATGGGTTTTTTAAAAATGAGAATTCAAAGATGGTGGCTTGACAAGTTTCAGCATGGAAAGTTGGCCGGCTATCACCACGTGTTCCGTAGTTTAGTGTATCTTTGTCACGATGTATCGGTAACGTATGTGTTATTAAGCATTATTTGCACAAACATTTGTCAAAATATTACTTCATAGATTTATCAAGATTTTATTTTCAGATATATATGAAACATGATTACACTTTCGAAAAGTTTATTCAATCCTTTGATTTTAATTTCATATTATTTGGACCAAGTAACGTAAGTATAACATATTTTATAACCAATGAATATCACAACATATGGCACGTACAAAAGAATGATATGCATCAACAATAACCATTTATTTGGTTGGTTTTTGATAATAAAACGTACAAGAGAATTTTTAGTGCCTTTTATACTCCCTAAAACCCTCGTTTTGCACTAAAAATAAAACCCCGTACATAAAAGGGGTTACGTATGTATCATGACCATAACGATCTGCATTCTGAGGCCTCGTGAATAAATATTCTGCGTATAATTATTCAAAATTTGCTTTAAGATATCTCAAAGAGTATAGACGATTGATTCAGAGACTTTTTAATTCAATCTTCAGTTTTATTTTTCATCTTTATCTGACAGAATTAGCTCGTAATTACACTGGCGACAGTAGCGTAGGTATTGATATATACCATTTAGGTTGCGATATTTTCAGATCCTTTCTTTATATATTGTTTACATTGATTTTTTGGGAATGATGGACGTATATTGATATAGCAAAAAGGTATGGATCAAGGAAAGAAACGTATATAATGAGTTAACATGTCAGCGACATTGCTTTGGGCCTCATTAGTAAATTTGGTTGAACAATCGGTTCTTAAAAACAAATCTGTCTCTTTTTTTTTAATAACTTATCAAGGGAGACCAATCTTGATGGAATAAATTTACAGGAAATTCCTATGAAATTACAACATGTAGGAAAGACGTAATAGTCTCATTCCACCTAGATTTAGTCATTCATCTGACTGTTTGTCAATTATCCCTGTATAAAAAAAGTATTGTTGAGTACACGATGAGACAAATGTTGACATTTACACTTATTGCAATCCAGAAAACTATGTAAAAGTCCCAGAATATGTGAGCTACTGATTCTACTACATTCTAATTTTGCTAAGAAAGTAGTTTGTACCACAATTCTATGTGGTTTTTCCTCTGATTTCCTCTAATTTAAGTTGGCCTAATTGTTGGCATTGTTGAACCAACATCAGCGAAACGTCATAATTTTATGACGATCCCTAGGGCCAATGTTGGCCCGACAGGTTGGTTCAACAGAGGGCCAATGAAGAAAATGATGTTGGGCCAACGTCATTTCGCAAAGATGGGCCGACGTTAGAGACAAGTTGGTATCCATTGGAGGGCCAACAAGCAAAGTGATATTTGACATTCATATATGATGTCAACTGACATTTTACACAAGTCGATGAGTGTAATGTTCTAAAAACAATTATATTCCGAATGATTTAATCCTCATTTCGACCATGGCATGCTTGAATAAAACCATGTCGTCTGGTTTCCATGAACATTTTGTAATTTCTGTGACGAATATGATTCTCAAATACATGTACATGTAAATATGCAAATTATAAATTCATGAAAACAAATCAAACTTACCATAATACAATATGACAAATATGTCAATGACTCTCGAGTTAAATATAAAAACCAAAAGGAAAAACAAACTCATTACATACTGAATCGTTCAAACAACTACTCTGCCTCACATACTGGTTCTACATATGTAGGTTCAAGGAACGTCGCATGATTTACTTTATAGGCACAAATCTTAAACTTCTGAAAACCTGTCCATACGTTGGGCCAATGCATATATCCCAAAGTAGGCATTACAAACACAGAACAATCGTCCTAACTTGTGTTTTTCCAATGGCAGAATTACAACCGTTGAAAAACGTTGGCTCAACTAGTGTTTTTTCCAAAGTAGGCAATTGAAGAATTGTAGGACGTTGGCCCAGCATCACCGACTCAACACCAACCATGCGATTATCTGCCAACATTGGCCCAACATAGGATAGGTGTGCTATCTAAAATATACTTCAAAACAGAAGTATGTTTAACTCAATTATGTGTTTACAAGTTACCAAAATCACATTTTCCTACCAGTAATTCGCTTTCTCAAACCCATTGTTCTGAACTATAATTTGTATGTAAAACATGTCAAATATAAAAAAACACATTTATAAATTTATTTAAAAGCGTTTATTAAGCTATGAATTATTAACAACTCAATGATGCAATACTGCTTTAGAACATAACTTCTGCAAGTTTTAAGAAACCCACGTTCAACAAAATATTAGTTCCGGGATAAACAATGTAATTGTACAATTGTAGATGGCGCAAAGGTTTAATTGCTGACCTACTTACTTACGTTATTAATTGGGGTCCTTTGTTCTAGCCGTTTCCGTCTTACAACAAATTAAAAGAAGCAAGGTTCAACGTCGATCAACCTTATTTATTATTTCATTGTATATCATCTATGTACATATCTACACCATGTAGACTCTGTATTGTACTTACGTTTTTGTATTTTGTTTCGTTTGTGTAATCGTCTTTTGTGGCATTGTGCCTTTGTAAAAGGAATCAGTAAATTTCGAAAGCGCTTCGGTTGATTTCACACCAGTTTTGCACTGTTGTTTGCTAGTTTTTCTATCACACACACACACACACAGTACATATGATGTGACTTTATTCCTGTAGCACGACAGACTCTTATTTTCTTATTTGTAGATTACTATATGTAATAAATCTTTAGGAAAAAAAATAATACAATCATATCATATACACTAGAACTGTATAGAAAAAGGTGAAACAAATGTATGAGGCTGTTTTAAATTCTTATAAAACAATTTTCTGTATTCACGATTTATGTATTATGTTATGTCATCATTAACAACTGAAACTACAATATACCCCTCGTAAGCGAGTCTAAAATTTGGTCAAATTTAATTGAAATTCACAAGATAAATAATATTAAAAAATTACAATCGCATAATATATACTGGCATACGTAATTCGCGATGCTTAAATTAATGTTCTCTCTCTATCTATTTTAACACAGAACGTTCTTTATATTAAACATAAAAAGATCATTTGTTTTATTTTCTTTCTCCACCACTGTACACATCTCAAACAGAAACAAATATTGTATTCCGACCTGAAGTCGAAACCTCTTGTGTAATACAATATAAAGAGAGGATATTTGCTTGAAACGAGTGAATAGAAGATATATTTCACCGAGTGGGTGAAAAACTCAGTATTTTCACGAGTGGTGAAGCCACGAGTGAAAATACTTAAGATTTGCACCCACGAGATTAAATATATCCGTTATTCACTCAGAGCAAGCAAATATTCTTTTTATTTTATGCTCAAGCGTATTGTCTAGCAATTTGTATAACACACTGAAGTAACAGATTTCTTACTGCATCCCGCGCGACAATGTCAGCAGTTTACCGTTTATGTTCTGCTCTGTTTTGTGTATATATGCACATACAATATCAGTAGTTACATAATGCTCCTTTCCAGTTCAAGGTAAAATAGCAGATAAAAAGAAAATGAAAAAAAAAATTGTCTATTTTTGGATTTGAACCCAGTTCGCCGGGTTGCGAAGCGTCCATTTTTACAATTACACCACGCTAGCGTCTTACGAAAAGTTTGAAATTTTTTCCTTATAATGTTATCAATATCTATTGACGGCCAGTAAAAAAATATGATATTTTTTCACTGCAGTGAAATGTCAGAATTATTTCACTCGGAAAATCCAGTATTTCACTGCATAGCACAAAATAATTTCCATTAACGCGACTAAGTGTTATTTCGGCATCCTAGAAGACCCCCTGCAGTCGTTAGCACAGGACAACAAAAAATATACATTTCCCTTATACCATATCAATCCAACTTTGAAAATAAGTCGGTAGGAGTAGTTTTCTTCTAACACTGCTGTGTACCGCGCCAATACACTATACAATATTTCAGTCAGTATATCTGAAAAGAGCAGCATATTTATACTAAAATTGTAACACTGGCATATTTGATATACATGTTTATTTATTTTTTAGACACATGCAGAAAAAGGATTGCAAAAAGAATGCCTCAACAAAATTAACTTTTGTTACATTTGTCTGTTTGCCCCACAAACTCCTTCAGAAGAAACTGGCAGCATATGGACTTTCAGTTTCGACCGTAAACACTTTGGCAGATTACCTCTCAAACTGAAGGCATTGTGTAAAAGTAGGAAATTGAAAGTTCATGGACACATATCCATAAAGGTGGTACCCAAGGTATAAATTCTCAGACCAATAAATTTTAATATCTTTATAATGACATCTTTTGCATAAATGATTCTGATCTATATAGCTTTGCCGATGAAAACACACTTGCTATGCTCACCATTACTTTAATATTATGAAATATACTTTGAAAACAGAGTGCACAATTTTGATTAGGTGGTTTATGAAAGCTAACTCTGATAAGTTCCAAGCTATTGCACTTGGAAAGAAAACTAATTAACAGCTTGAAACTTTCTCCTCTCAGCACAGCTAATATACATGTGTATCTTGTGAAGACTCTGTAAAACTACTGGGAGTCACTTTGGACTTTATGCTAAACTTTTATCAGCAAATCACTCAAATTTGTCGAAAAGCATCTAAACAGTTAAATGTGCTCAATCGAATTGGAAAATACCTCAGAACCTGAGGATGACTGCAAAACTTCAACTATTGTCATCTAACCTGGCATTTTAGGAGTCTCACAAAATATGAACAAACTTGAGAAACGCCAGGAAAAAGCTCTGAGATTTGTCTTTAATGATTTAAAGAAACCTTACTCTGAACTCTTGGATTTGGCAAATGTATTAAACATGAAGACCATGGCACTTGAAGTTTTTAAAATTTTAAACAAGAACTGTACAGTATACTTAAATGATCTAGTAGTTTTAAAAGAATCTTACTCTTGTTGGTATGTAAACACCATGAAGATTCCAAACACAAGAACATCCAGGTATGGGTTAAAATCTTTTAGGTATGCAGCAGCTAAGCTCTGGAATTCTCTCCCTAATAATTGTCGACCAACCTCAGATTTTAACAATTTTAAATCCCTGGTCTGGGAGCATATTGTGTTAATGCTTTATATGTAGACACAAGAAGTTTCTGCTGCTACCATAATTGTTGAGTGTTTCAGTTCCTTGTCTTGTATGCAAGTATTGGTTATACCTTTTAGTTCTTTGTCTTGTATACAAGTATTGGTTATACCTTTTAGTTCCTTGTCTTGTATACAAATATTGGTTATACCTTTTAGTTCACCTAAATGTTGGCTTATGTTACTTACAGTTTTAGATGGGTTTTTCTCCCTTTTAGATGATACCTTTATTTTTTATTTTCATTTTTTTAGCTCAGCCGCATGTGTAATGTTTTTGGTTTTTAGTTCTTTTGTCTTGCTTATAACTTTTAGTTCTGTTGTTTGCTTGCAGTTTTCTGTAAGTTCTGATTTCTGCACTCTGTTCTTATATGTATATGCTATTAGTTGCTAGTAATTGAGTAATTGGTCTGTCTTGTTATATATATATATATATATATATATATATATATATATATATATGTGTGTGTGTGTGTGTGTTTCCAATGCTTTAGCGCTAATCGTATATGTGTGCATTATGTACATTTTGCATAGTCTTGTCCAATTCCTTGTCCTTGTATATTTAAAATCTGTATGCGTGTAAAATGGTAACTTACGTGTGTATTGGTTAGCCATTATGCATGTATATTTTATCACTGCATGTAACTGTAGACAAGAATTTACTCATGTAAATTTACTTTTGTGCACTGCATTTTAAATAGAAATTATACATTGGGGTGGGAATGAGGGTATCTTAAGTGTGTATTGGCCAGTTATTATGCATATATATTTTAACACTACATGAAATTGTGCAATATAATCTATTTATGTAAACAGATTTCTCTGTACTGAATTTTTTAAATAGTCCTTAAAAATTTTTGGGGGAGGGTGGTTTAGCATAGAAACATGATTTTTATTATATAAAATAAAATATGTATATTAGTATGCATGTACGACTGCTTAAGTTAATTATTTTATTATTGTTTATAGTCAGTATAATAGCTCCAACGAGCTAATATTTCTTATTATTTAAGTGCAATTTGGAATCTAAATAAAATTTGTCTATATCTATATCTTTTTCTAAATGATACTGTATCAAAAACTAGTGGATCATGTTTTGGGACTAATTTAATTTCTAACTTTATGTATCAATGTCTGTTTTATCCAACACTGTCAAAAACTGACTATCAAGAAGTTACTCATATATATATATATATATATATATATATATATATATATATATATATATATATATATATATATATATATTACTATCTTATAGCAATATTAATAGAAATTCCTACCAAATTTATTCCAGTAGTTTTGACAAATTAGTTCATTGTCTAACTCTTTTTATCCTATCACCTTTCAGTTTAACAAAAAATGTAAAATAAAAAATGCACACCTCTGTTACCCTATGTTGCATTTTAAGGAAATCAGGAAAGCCATGGGCGACCTGGTCAAATATTTTATTACATGTATCACTATAGTGGTACCTTTGAAAACCTTTTCTTTTCATGTGAACTTCAAACGTTTTCATTCTTGATACGAATATAGAAATTTGCTTCTTCTGAAATGTTCACAATCGATCAGCAATGGAGATATCACCTGTCAACAACTTCATCTTCAGCTTGTTGCTTAGCAAAATGGTTACTTTCTCAACGCATTGTTCAACTTTCTATTTCTAATCTTTCATGTCGATTCCATCAATTTTGATACTTTCTTTTCGTGTGTACTGTTCAAAATGATCTAAACATTTCTTCAAAATTATGTTATCTGCATCTAAACACCTAATGGAATCTTTATGTTTCTCATTGTATTCATGTAATTTTTTAAACTTTATGTTGCAAATGACCATTACAGGCATCTACTTGCATGGTGAACAATTCTCCTTTCGGTTGATTAAAATCTTGATTCATCTGTTCTGGCTCTTTTACAATTTTTCTGTAAGAGCATTCTATATTTTCTCCAAGGCAGACTCCAGAATGTTCTGGGTGACAATTTCAGCCAATTTACCCTCTGTGTATTCCTTTATTGCCATTTAGTCAACAGCGAGCAGTTGCATGTAATTGCTACATAATATTGGGTTCTTCCCTCCCTCCCATCCATTGCCTACTCAGGTAGAAACTTACTCTCCTTATACAACATTCTCAACATATTATGAACTTTGTTGTAAACACTTTTTTCTTGACTTTAAATTCTGTATTTGTACTCTGTATATTATTGTGTTGTTCAAACATTTGGATATATGTATTCCAGCACAGAGGGACTGTTACTGGTTTTCCCCACAAAATGTAACTCATGCGATATGTCAAGACAATAACTTAGTATTAGGGAAATATAACTACTATATATGTATGACCATGGTTCTTTCTTTATCTGCTATTGTTCTTGCTATTAAAAACACACACGTGCACCTTCATATTTGCACGATCATTGCATCAGGGCTATTATGTGCTCATCATTCCTACAAAATCGCCTGTGTATTCTTAAAAATGAACCGGTAAATTTGATAAAATTACATAAAAAACACTACCTATAAAGTTGTTAGATCTGAACTTTGTCTACATTTAAAAAGAAAATCCTCTCCTACTAAAACTGCATGTTTAACTGCACAGCCTGGCCTCTGACCTCTCCTGCAGAGCTTTTTCTTGCACACATATGAACTTATCTCTAACAAATGCATGCACTAAAATAGATGGGCTAAATGATTTGTGTTAAGCACAAAGCTTGTGACTCCCCGAACATACCTTACTCCCGATGGGTTAAATTTTCCCTAAACTACCATACAGCACACACACACACACACACACACACACACATACACATAATGGATTATTTATTTCAGTGATTATTCTTTTATTTATTGAATCAGATCTTTACATTTGTGAAAGTTCTGTGTAAAGTGCAAAAGTGACATCCTTTAAATAATGGCATAAAGACCTTAGGTGCATATTAAAAATACCAGTTATGTCAACAGCTATGTCAAACTTATGATGTAATAGTGTGCGCGTGATGTTATCTTCCAGATTGGTAAAATTAATATATAGAACAAATACATTCTACAAGCAACAAGAGTCTCTAGAAGGGGATGTTACTCTACTGGAAATTACAGATAAGACCATTTTCCTTTAACTCTCGAGCATTTAAACCATATCTGATATTCTTTAGCAATTACAAAGTTTTCAAATTAGCTGCTGTGGTGCACATGGTGGATATCATCTTAGCACCATTTTCATTTAGGACAAAGTATACATCATCAGATATATTTTGGTGAAACCCCAAGTCATAATGATCATCCATTCAGGGGGAATATTGAAACAAGATTTCTAAGACAGTCATGGCAACCATATTGAATGTACAACTAGCACCATTTTCATTTAGGACCAAGTATGTATCATAAGAAGTCTACTGGTGAAAACCCTATGTTGATATAGCCATCCATTTGGGAGGAGTAGAGTTAACAATATTTACAAGATATGACTTTCAGTTCTGGAGGAGTAACAGTAACAAGATATTGTACGTCAGATCGGCATCATTTTGATTTAAGAACAATTAGACACCATAAGATATCTTTTAGTGAAAACCTCAAGTTGATACGACCATACATTCAGGATGAGTTGCGATAAGGTTGCACTCTGCAGATATTACGTACTTCTGAGAGAGTGACGTGACGTTGTTTGCATTTGCAACTTGCACTGTGGAGAGAATGTTGGCATACCTCTATGCTACTTTCATGTAATGTGGCAATGTCGCTGAAATTTATTTACAAATTGTACTTGTGGAAATTGTACATGATCTAAGCACACAGCTGACCAAAATGGCTGTTCCCATTGGCTTGAAAAATCAGCCTGAATTAGTCCAAAGTACACTAACTTTAGAAATCATTAAAATAGGGAAAACGAATTTTGCCAGAGTAGGCAATAGCAGCTTGTAAAAGTGCAATAAGTGATTTACAAAATATCTAAAAAGTAAAAAAAAAATTGGCTCATTTTTTTAACAATGTGCCTTTGAAGTCCAGGAAGTGAAAATGACCCAGCAGAGCTAGCAGTTTTTTTTTTTTTTTAGGCACACATCTGAAGTAAGGCCACGCTGTATACTCTATAACCCAAATGACACCAATCAATCATGCACCAAAATAAAAGTTCTTTTAACAATACCTAAGTTATACAAGGTCTTTTTAAATAGCAAGGATAACCAGTGAGGAAATCCTGGGAAATGTTTTTTTCTTTAAAAATCTAACCCTATGCAAAGTGAAAAACTGTAGAGTGCCACCTAACAATATGTTTAAGATGGCTGTTATGGTGGCCATACTGGATGTCAGCTCAGCACCATTTTTATTTAGAACCAGCTAGACATCATTAAAAGTCTTTAAGTGAAAACCCCATGTTGACATGACCATTCATGTTGGAGGAGTAGCAGTACCAAGATTTTCAAGATGGCCACTGTGGCAGCCATATTGGATGTTAGATCAATACCGTTTTTATGTAGGACCAACTAGACATTATAAGAAGTCTTTTAGTGAAAATGCCATGTTGATAAGACCATCCATTTAGGAAGAGTAGCGATAACAAGATTTTCAATATGGCATCTGCAGCGGCCATACTGTATGTGCAAGTAGCACTATTTTCAATTAGGATCATTGGATGAATGTGTATGTAAAGTTTCATGGCAATCCTTAAAGTAGTTTAGGAGAAGTAGCGATAAGAAATACGTGCTAACGGACGGATAGACGACAGATGATGGACAACAGACCATCCCATAAACTCGTATGGTATATGACCAGTAGAGCTAAAAAAAATGCTGAAGCTGGCTCTGTTCTAGGACTGAAAAATTAATGTAAAGGGGAAGCTCCACACTCCATTCAATAACAAGTGTTGAAATTATGCATTATATTCTTCAGCGATAAAAAAAATTCAAATTAGCTGATGTGGTGCATAGAGTGGATGTCAGCGTGGCACCATTTTCATTTAGGACAAAGTAGACATCATTAGAAGTATTTTGGTGAGATGCTCATGTCATAATGATCATCCATTCAGGGAGGTAGTGACAACAAGATTTTGAAGACAGTTGTGGCAGCTATATTCGATGTATGACTGGCACCATTTTCATTTAGGACCAGCTAGATATCATAAGAAGTATATTGGTGAAAACCCCATGTTGATATAGCCATCCATTTGGAAGGAGTAAAGATAACAATATTTTCAAGAGATGACGTTTCATTCAGGAGTAGCATAACAAGATTTTTAAGATGGCTGCTGTGGTAGCCATATTGGATGTCAGGTAGGCACCATTTTCATTTAAAACCAACTAGACATCATAAGAAGTTATTTTGTGAAAACCTCATGTTGATAGTAGCAACATGAGGTTTTCTTTCTATTGCTACTCTTGCTGAATGGATTTTCAAGATGGCTGTTGTGTGGTGGCCATATTGAATATCAGATCAGCACCATTTTCATTTAAGACCAACTGGACATCATAAGAAGTCTTCGGACGAAAACCCCATGTCAATATGACTTTCTGTTCAGGTAGAGTTGTGATAACACGATTTTCAAGATGACTGTCATGGTGGCCATATTGGATGTCAGATCGGTACCATTTTCATCTAGTACCAACTAGATACCATCAGAAGTCTTTTAGTGAAAACCCCATGTTGATAAAACCATCCATATTGGAGCAATAGTGATAACAACATTTTCAAGATGACTGCCATGATGGCAATATTGTACATCATATTGGCACCATGTTCATTTAGGAATAACTAGACATCATAATAAGTATTTCAGTGAAAACCCCATGTTGATATGATCATCTATGTAGGAGGAGTAGTGATAACAAAGTTTTCAAGATGGCTGCTTTTGCAGCTGTATCCTACATCAGATAGGCACCATTTTCATTTACGACCAAATAGATTCCATGAGAAGTATTGCGGTGAAAATCCCATGCTGATATGACCATCCATTCCAGATGAGTAATGATAACAAGATTTTCAAGATGGCTGCCGTGGCGGAAATATTGGATGTCTGAGCAGCGCCATTTTCATCTATGACCAACTAGACCATGGAATAAATGTATGTGAAGAGTTTCATTTCAATCCTCAAAGTAGTTTAGGAGGAGTATTGATAACATATTTGTGCTAACGGATGGACGGAAAACAGATGACGGACAACAGACCATCTCATAAGCTCTTCTGGTCTATGACCAGTGCAGCTAAAAATAGAATATTGTGAATAAATGCTGATCCAATTTTAAAGCAGCAAAACACTGATTGAAAATTTTCACAACTTAAGCATATAAAGTTAGGTTTACACTGAAAAATTAGGTGTAAACTTTAAATGACGTTAAACACATATCTGCATTCAAGAACCGTGGTCAAGACCATCAAGGTAATGGCAATACACAACATCCGAATTGTGTATTGAAGATATGTTGTGCAATGATACTAATGTAAACAGGTAAAAATAAATAAAGTCCATCCTTATCCCTAAGATTAAAGTAGACAGAAAATAATAATGATATAGTCCTTGATTCATCATTCAGGTTTAATCATATCATACTTCCCAAGATTCTATGTCTCGTCAATCACACATGCATCATTTCTCAATATAAATATTGCAGAATATAAAAAGCTTGTGCACAGTTCTTAAGTTGCAATATGTGCCTTAATAACATCAAGTACATGCAAAAGTATGCATGGATCTCACTCATTATCAAACCCCTCCAAGATATTGATGATACAAGGCTATATTTTAAATTTGATCAACATCAAACCAGAAATATGGCATACAGAATGTTAACAAATTCAGTCAATCAGATGCAAGATCACCTAATTAATTTGTGTGGATCTCGCTGATTATCGAACTAATCCAAGATCTAAGTGATATAAGCATATATTCCAAGTTTAACTGTATCGGTAATGCAACCTGCTTAATGGAAAAAAAAACTCATTAGTATGTGTGGATCTCACTCATTATTATTGAACCTATTTGAGACCTTAGTGACATAAGCATATATTCCAAGTTTGATCAAAATCAGATCATAAATATGGCTTCCAGAGTGGTAACAAGGATAACCAATCAGATGCAAGATCGCTTCATTAATCTGCATGGATCTTGCTCATCACTGAACTTGTCCGAGATACTGATGATACAAATCCATATTCCAAATCTGATTGAAATCGGATCAGAAATATGGAATCCTTAGTGGTAAGAACCAATTGTTGAAGGACGGATGCACGGCGAATGACAGACGCTCGATTGAGGGCCATAAGTTCAATTGTTGAAGGATGGATGCACGGTGAATGACAGACGCTCGATGGAGGGCCATAAGTTCAATTGTTGAAGGATGGATGCACGGTGAATGACAGACGCTCGATGCAGGGCCATAAGTTCAATTGTTGAAGGATGGATGCACGGTGAATGACAGACGCTCGATGCAGGGCCATAAGTTCAATAGTTTGTTCATACATGATGAAGTATGGGTACAAAACTCTTTAGCTATTTTACCATCTCCTAAAGAGACCCATTTATTTTTGTTGCCAATATCATATAAACACTGTATTTGTTTAAATGTAAAGCTACCATCTGCATAATGTATTTTGGCTTAAAGATAATCCTTTTCTATTTTCTTAAATTTTAATACTGCTGGTAGCAGTTAAAAGAATGAAGTTGAAAAAGAAGAATTTAACAAGTTCCTTTACCCTGTACATTGGGGAGCAGTACTTTTCATCGACAAGTCTTAATTTAAAGATTGTTGATAAAGCGAATTCTTCTATTCAATCCTTTAGATTGATAAGTTAAGCATTACGCTTAGTTATCCCAATATTTTGCTGTCAACTAATCAGTGTTTTCATTTGCAATAGAATTTGAGAATAATTGTCATATAGCTGGATTTAAGGACCTTCATGGTTGTTTTAATGTCGCAAATAGAGTTAAACTTTGATACTTGACTAACGCAAGTCTGCATTACATTCACACCTGTGTTGGAATAAGAGAATATATGAATGCACTGGACTGTTATACAAATACGTGCTATACTTGTAATTATCACTAGAGGTCACAATAATGCACAATTTTGCATCCAGATTGAACAAAAAGATCATATCTTGCATCCCTGTAACACAAACAAATTAGGAGTGGATTTGACAAATGGCAAGCTGTGTTAAATTCTGCCATAGTTTTGTTTATCATAATTTGTTATAACTCTCCATGTAGCGTGAAATGACCAATACCATAATTATATGTTAGTTCTTATTTTATTGTTTGTATGCAACATGTTCACTTACTCCCTATAATTTTACACCTCCAACAGTAAGTGTACATGCTTTTGGTTTTGATGTAGATTGTGGCCTGGTATTACTCCAGTTTATGAACCATATATACCTATCCACCACATTGGGTCACAAACAAAAGAGCACGCTTGATTACTTTCTTATAACAGTGCGAAGGATTTTGAAAGATTATACAGAAAACCACTGAACATTTGTCAGAAGAAATGGTTCGCCGTTGTGCATGCGGTATGTGCAATGCAGATTGTCGTCATCCTAAACGGCTTTAAGGAGGAATTGTCAAAAAAAATTTTAAACCAAAAATCAACATAGAAAAACTTCTGCATTGGAAGTGATACATTAATTATAATCATATTTCATATATAAATGCACAAATCTGTTTTAAAAAAATTACATTATTTGTTATGCTTATGAAAATGTTGGAAAAAAATTAACCTAATTATATGCTTATGTACGAACTGTACTTTTTATTTCAGTCAAAATAATGCATGCAGAAAAGAGAATGTTGTGTGCATACGTGCTGTTTATTTGTGTCTTTTATTACCATGGATTGTTAGTTTTTTTTTTCAAAATTACATTTGGAATATTGGAATCCTGCATCATACTTCATTTATAGTGTTAATTTTTTAAAAATTTTCAAAATTTAGCATTTACTTGTAATTGGTGTCAAGTTGATGAAAATTGGTTTCCTTTTTCAATTCTCTGATGGTCTGGCAGCAACTACATGGTTGATTGGCACAGATTGGTTTTCTTGGAGAAATTTAATAAAATACTGTGGGTTGTGGGGTTTTAAAACCATTTCTACCCTGCACATTCAGTTCTGGAATGGCCCTAATTCTATTCAGTAGTTGCAAAATTGAATTTTGATATCATTTCCAAATTTTATATTGAATTTTTTTAATACAATTTTTATTATGGAGTTTTTTTAATTAAATATTTTAACTTTATGAAGAGGTAAAACTGTAATAAAATATTTCTTTTGTCTTTATTAGCCCTGAAACTATAAATAGCAGCAAGCTATGTCCTGTCATTTATTGTATTTTTGTCATGAAGACTTCAAATAAAACTTATCTCTAACAAATTACTTATTTTATAACACCTGCAAAATGTTGTGACATCAGTGAAGTAAGATAAAACCCATCACACTAATTAGCGAACAAGGGTAACAGTGGATGCAAATATGACCCCGTCAACATGCCTGTGGTTGTTTATTTCGAAGTGCCAGTATTATTTCTTTCTTTTTCAAGAGATTATGATAAATGATCATTTTACATGTATCTGAAATAATTTATATTTACTGGTTTATCAATGATACCCATATAAAATGCTTTTATCTGTCTAACTCGGAATACATGTTAACATGGCGTAAAAAATGTAATACTCTCTTTATTCACTCAGGAAACTTTGTACACATTGTTTATTTATTTATTGTAGCTTTAATGTTTTTCTTAAACATAATTAAATTATTATTTGATAATAAATAAACACGTCTTATTGAAAATCAGAAAAAGAACTTGGTTTTTTATTCTTACAGGACAATTATACATGTACGATATAAATTTAACGGGTGCAAATACATAATGAAAGCTTTCTTTTAAATTTTCATTACTGAAGTCATACTAGAAATTCTGATTTAATTAATAAACATAACCAACTTTGCAAGAACAGAAAGATTCTGTTATTTTGTTCTCTTCTAGCTAAATGTCTTTCTGAAGGTAGTGAGGATGTTCATTCTTTCTCATAGACCGCCAGCAACGTGCTGCAACTTTCACCTGTATTTCGCCATAGAAAATCCTAATTTCATGAATATATCTTTGTGTGTAGATGTTCAAGTCTTTCTTTAACGCACGATCTGAAAGATTCCTGCAATCAGGTAGAAAAGTTTCAGAAATGTTATCGGGAATATTTACCAATGAATCTGTTGCGGATGCTACTGAATCCGCCATTTTGATGATAGCTTGTGATCTGGAGCAACAGTAACTAAGTGGGCAGAGTTTATTGTTCAATATCGGAACTATCCAGTGTGCAAGAGAAACTGACCTCAAGTGTGTGACATACATGTCACAGTGACTTACTTTTAGACTTTTAATATTGTACTCTCCAAGTTGTATACTCACACAAAGTAGATTGAAAAATGCCCAATAAACTGACTTAAACAGTAAAAGAAGTGATACTGGATCATGAAGATGTATCCTCATACAATGCTGATTCATTCTTGGGTATTTCAAGAAACTAACCTAAACTGAAAACTGTACAGAATTCACTAAGGCATCAGCTCACAGGAACCCAATTTTGGTGAGTGGCCCTATACCCACCAAGATACACCTACACAAACAAATGCATGATTTCATGGTTATCAATGCCGGTGAAACAGACATAAAGGTAAAACTTAACCAAAGTAGGTGAAGCATGAAATTTTGGTCACAGTGACAAAACTTTGGTAAGATGATTGCATTCTACACACTAAGACACATCTACAATGTTGCATGACCCTGGTGCTAACAAAGTCTGAGAAACCTGCCTAAATGCAAAACATAACCAAGGTATGAAAGACAGATATATGTGCAAATGTAACACTACATGTATATGCCAATTTCACATTTGTTGTTG
This sequence comes from Margaritifera margaritifera, assembly GCA_029931535.1. NCBI lineage: Eukaryota > Metazoa > Mollusca > Bivalvia > Unionida > Margaritiferidae > Margaritifera > Margaritifera margaritifera. The sequence continues at coordinate 29,640 of JAQPZY010000375.1, forward strand.
GGTATAAAAGAGGAAACAAACTGTGTAATTTATTCTTGCAGTGTATACACTTTATTTGCTTAAGTTTAAAATAAATAAACTAATTTCCTGTAAACCCCCAGTCATGGAATCTCTTCAAAGCACATGTTTTGTGTATAGAAATATTGTTCAAAACTTTACTGAAGCATGGAACAAAGCCTGAAATATTAATACAATTTTTAAGTGTAGTTTGTTTTGTTGTTTTTTTTCTTCTATATAAATGATCATTCAAACAGCATTTCAAGTTATTTTTTTCTTAATTGTTTGCAAAGCAACCAGCAACAATAGAGACTGATTGTATAATATCCCCCCTCCCCAGTCAAATGGTTCTGACTGGATGGTGCCAGCATTTAAGTAATACCAAATGTTTTTAAAAATATGACCTACATCAGAATCCAAATCAACCAACTGAATATATCAACTGTAGCAAATTTGAATCCATACTAATACTCAATCATTTTCAATATGCTAGTAACATATAAACATGAAAACACTAACAGCTTTCGTTTCTTTTTAAAAAAATCATGTTTCAACAATCCTTACTGCATTGTTTGCTCCGTGTCTAAATAAATATGAACATTAATTGTTAGGTGGTAGAAGTCAGATTGAAGAGAACTGATTTAAGGTTCAGGGCTAGGAATGCTTGCTCACTACTGTACCCTCTCAGCAGCTCATGCACTATCCCTGTGATGGTATACACCTCAAATAAACGTCGGATTGATATGAAAGAACAGATGTAATTTATAATTGTTAAAAGGTAAACCCTTCATAACATACAAAAAATGTTGTCACATGCAACTTATACTTCAGTGTTTTATATGTAGGAAGATTACAAATCTGCAAATCAGAGAACTGTTGTGATTTTTTACAGGCCTGTGAAAAAAAAGCATGTTATACTTACTAAAAACAAAACACGGACTTTAATTTAGAATTGGAAAAGTAGACCATGTGCAAACCTCTTTTGATTTTAATCATTTAAAAGTTTAAATCTACAATTAATTTTGTTTATCCGACAAAGTGTGTCTAATAAAATTTTGTCAGATTTACCAGAGTGTCAGATAAATGAATATGACCTAAAGATCTCTAATGCTATGGTCATATAAGTATGCATGTAAGTAACTCAAATAGCGGCCCAGGTGCATACAAGATTGCAAACTGGATTTATGAGCATAAAAGAAGATCATAACACTTCCTAATTATAACAAACAGCGATTAAATTGTGTCGTCATGAAGTAGAAGATTATAATTCATCTGAGAGTTTACACAAAACTGACAGACAGGCAGAATAAAATAGCATCCGATTAATGCAAAATACCATTTAATTAATGTACAGTTGACATGTGTATTTTAAGCATTCTGTACGTAAATAAATACATTGGAATCAGAACATGATGGATAAAAATGTAGTTTTTAAGTAAGAAAAGAAGAGTTTTATGGCATTTTGTCATATAAATGTGATTGTTAAATTGTTGTCAGATAAAGCTGAGTACCATCTTTGTCCTGAAGTTTTGTACACCTTTCATTTTTTTCTCTCCGACACACTAAATAAGATGAGTGAAAGCTTCAATAAGAAAGAGAAGGGTAATTTACTTTTATACATCACCCTGTATTTGAAAAATGATAACGATGACTTACACTGCCTCTAAAAGACTGTAAATGGTTGCCATTTTCATATTATCAAACACAGTTTTGCAAAAAATGTATTGTGGAAAAATATCTGAAAATCGTCATTTCCTAAGTGTTACATTATATATAGCTATTATTTACAAATTAACATTGATTGAGAAGCATGATAAAAGAAAGTTTCTTATCAGTTGCTGTAAGAAGTTTTGTTTTGCAATTAGTTGTTTTCTCAGAGAAAAAGCAAAATGTTTGCTAAAAAGAAAGGATAAATTGACAAAACAAATATGCGTTGCCTTAAATTCCTACTATCGTGTAATATAAATTTTGAAAATCATTTGAATATGTTTTATGTAACTCATGTCTTGACTCAAAAAATGATCAGTCCCTTGTTAAGTCTCATTGTTGATGCCCTATCATAATCGCAAAATGTCTTTTAAAAAAAATACATGTGCACTGAATTTTTTTGGCCATTTATTGAACAGAATCAATCAATCTAAGAAAATATCTTTGTTTAGTAGATCATGGAATTCGCATAAAATTTACCTTTACATACACCTGCAAGTGTGGAATTATTTATTCCTAATTTAATCGGTCAAATTAATGTATTACTTCTACATGAAATGATGTTAGTCTTATATATTTGTTACGGAAAGCTGTTTCTTCTATAACATATAAATGAGAGAAAGAGCTTCTGATCACGATGCTCTAACATGATTAATTTCCACCTTGCTAAATACGAACCAACTCTTTCATGTGTCGGCATGGAGATTTGAATTGTAATAATAACAAATGATAGTATCACTTGCACCTCGTGCCCATTACAACACAAGCAGTGACTGGCTATTTGTTCAGTCTGTATGAAAATGGTGGCACACATTATAGTTTACCAAACTAAAGACTATAACTAAGGATTTGTAAATAAAGTAAGCAAGGCTTCAGTAGTCTTTTGACAGTCTCTCTTTTCAATCTACCAAATAAGCTGAAACAATTTAATTTAATACACAGAGTGATGGTCATCCACAGCAGTTCAACTGTTTCAGTTTAGGTATTTTCTAGCATGTGATACATAGATTGCCAAAACTTTGATTTCGCTATATCTACACTGCAACACAATTGTTAATTCAGCCATTGTAGAAATGAAAATAGCTGTCCCACCCTAACCTTCAATTTTGTGACCGTTTGGTTGGGAATTATTTTCTGTGTCCCTAAGTATTAGGACATCAAAACATAATTATTTGTTGGAAATTATTTTCTGTGTTCCTAAGGATTAGCACATCAAACATAATTATTTGTTGGGAATTATTTTCTGTGTTCCTAAGTGTTAGCACATCAAACAGATAATTATTTTTAGAAGTCAAATGGTTTTGACGCTGTTTACATGATACACATTACTATATATTCTACACCAGTTCACTCACTCTAATAATGCTGAGTCAGGCATATTTGATGAGTCACTGTATGAGGTCACATCCCTCTATCTAAATATAGAAATGTGGGATTCTTTGTTGTCATGCATGCATTATTTATTGTGCGACACATGTGATTGTGTACATTTTCTGCTCCAGTAATTATTCATTTTCGTCATGGATTTTATCGTGCCTCACCTTCAGAAAGATAACAACAGTGTAATTCATTAACTATGGAACAGTTCCTGTTCAGTTACTTTGAATTTTTTCTTGTGGTTTTATGATCTTTTGATCAGCATTTAGACAATGCCTAGACAAGGACGGCAGCGGACAAGGATCCGAAACAATACACATTTGAATGAACATTTCCAGCGTCTTTGTTCACGCTTACCGATGAGTGAAAATATTGAAAGTTTATTGGAAGGTGGCCGATCTGCTCGTGTTGCACGATATGATATGGAAAATCCAGCCAATTGGACTTTAGAACAACTTAGAATGGAGATTCGTTCCCAGGGATATGAAACCCCGCCCTCTTTTAAAAAGTCAGCTGTCATTCAGCTCTTTGAAAACAACCGAAGAAAAAGAAAGCAACCTTCAGCAACTATCACATCACCATCTGACGCGGCTTGTATTGTGCGCAGTGTGTCAGGATCTGAAGAGCTCCAGACAAACACACATATTGATGAGGATTTCCCCATGCTAAACAATGGTGGTCATGTGATGTCTGACTCAGATCAGCTGACTACATCGGATCATGTGACAGTATCCAACATGGTGGCGGCAATTGCTTCCCTGACCAAAATGGTCGATTCCATGGCCAATAAAGTGAATCGGTTTTGCGGCCCATACAGCTCTGATGGCAATGTAATGTGTGGACAGATGACTTTCCACATTTCTTTAATGGCAATGGAGGATGTTTCTTCGCAGTCGTTACCACACGATGAAACCGTGCCGGACAACATCAGGACGTGAATCTAGCATCTTTACTCCTTCCTAATGTTGACACTAGTAGTGTGAGAGCCATTCAAACAAATGGGTTGGAAGCTCAGTTTCAGAATACTGATCCACGCCTATCTCGGTCATTGACTTTAGGAGAATTCCTCACTGCATTCTCCAAATATCGAACCATTATGTGTGAGGTGTACCGAAACCGTAGAAAGAACTTGATGAGTACGAAAGAGAGATAATTTCCATTGCTATGAAATTTGGAGGAAGTGTTTTCTACGACTACCATCGTGCTTTTTCCGCTAGAGCTGCTGCTGTGTATGCACAACACAAATTCCGCATTAACTGGAGCATACGGGATAATTACATTTTCTCAAATGTGACAGCTGGTAGAAAAGTTAATACCTGCAATCACTAAAATAGCTTAGACCATTTCACCCCACAGTGCCCATATAACATGTTCAAAAAGGATTTGGACCCATATAAATTCCCTCAGGGCAGGAATTCTGACAAACGTGGATGTCCATGACTTTTTCGTCAAGGCAAAGAAATATGCAATAATTTTAATTCAGAAACTGGATGCAAGCATGAAAAATGCACTCATATGCATGTTTGCCTAAACTGCAAGAAGAAGCATCCAAAAGTGCAATGTGGCAAGTGACTACTTAGCTCAGATCTGCCTATCCAGGCTACCACTCCTATTAACATTATGCAACTTACACTGGAATTAAAAAATTATCATGACAAGTCATTGGTCAAAACTTTAGTTGAAGGTTTGCGTGAGGGTCTTGATATTGGCATAGAATCTCCTGTACTTCAAAGTCTGGAATGTAAAAATAATCTCTCTGCTCGCAAACAACCAACTATGGTGACGCAATTGCTACAGAAAGAGTTGGAGAAAAGTTATCTTTTAGGCCCATTTTCTTTTCCCGCCTTTTGATATTTATCGAATCAATCCTCTTGGCATTGCTGAGGGCAAATATTCCAGGCAAAAATAGACTTATTGTTGTCAATCACACATGCATCATTTCTCAATATAAATATTGCAGAATATAAACAAGCTTGTGCACAGTTCTTAAGTTGCAATATGTGCCTTAATAACATCAAGTACATGCAAAAGTATGCATGGATCTCACTCATTATCAAACCCCTCCAAGATATTGATGATACAAGCCTATATTTCAAATTTGATCAAAATCAGACCAGAAATATGGCAGTATTGGGAAGTATGATATGATTAAACCTGAATGATGAATCAAGGACTATATCATTATTATTTTCTGTCTAGTTTAATCTTAGGGATAAGGATGGACTTTATTTATTTTTACCTGTTTACATTAGTATCATTGCACAACATATCTTCAGTACACAATTCGGATGTTGTGTATTGCCATTACCTTGATGGTCTTGACCACGGTTCTTGAATGCAGATATGTGTTTAACGTCATTTAAAGTTTACACCTAATTTTTCAGTGTAAACTTAACTTTATATGCTTAAGTTGTGAAAATTTGCAATCAGTATTTTGCTGCTTTAAAATTGGATCAGCATTTATTCACAATATTCTATTTTTAGCTGCACTGGTCATAGACCAGAAGAGCTTATGAGATGGTCTGTTGTCCGTCATCTGTTTTCCGTCCATCCGTTAGCATAGATATGTTATCAATACTCCTCCTAAACTACTTTGAGGATTGAAATGAAACTCTTCACATACATTTATTCCATGGTCTAGTTGGTCATAGATGAAAATGGCGCTGCTCAGACATCCAATATTTCCGCCACGGCAGCCATTTTGAAAATCTTGTTATCATTACTCATCTGGAATGGATGGTCATATCAGCATGGGATTTTCACCGCAATACTTCTCATGGAATCTATTTGGTCCTAAATGAAAATGGTGCCTATCTGATGTCCGATATAGCTGCAACAGCAGCCATCTTGAAAACTTTGTTATCACTACTCCTCCTACATAGATGATCATATCAACATGAGGTTTTCCACTGAAATACTTATTATGATGTCTAGTTATTCCTAAATGAACATGGTGCCAATATGATGTACAATATTGCCATCATGGCATTCATCTTGAAAATGTTGTTATCACTATTGCTCCTGAATGGATGGTTTTAACATGATAGGGTTTTCACTAAAAGACATCTGATGGTATCTAGTTGGTACTAAATGAAAATGGTACCCATCTGACATCCAATATGGCCACCATGACAGTCATCTTGAAAATCGTGTTATCACAACTCTACCTGAACAGAAAGTCATATTGACATGGGGTTTTTGTCCGAAGACTTCTTATGATGTCCAGTTGGTCTTAAATGAAAATGGTGTGTTCTGATATTCAATATGGCCACCACACAACAGCCATCTTGAAAATCCATTCAGCAAGAGTAGCAATAGAAAGAAAACCTCATGTTGCTACTATCAACATGAGGTTTTCATAAAATAACTTCTTATGATGTCTAGTTGGTTTTAAATGAAAATGGTGCCTACCTGACATCCAATATGGCTACCACAGCAGCCATCTTAAAAATCTTGTTATGCTACTCCTGAATGAAACGTCATCTCTTGAAAATATTGTTATCTTTACTCCTTCCAAATGGATGGCTATATCAACATGGGGTTTTCACCAATATACTTCTTATGATATCTAGCTGGTCCTAAATGAAAATGGTGCCAGTCATACATCGAATATAGCTGCCACAACTGTCTTAAAAATCTTGTTGTCACTACCTCCCTGAATGGATGATCATTATGACATGAGCATCTCACCAAAATACTTCTAATGATGTCTACTTTGTCCTAAATGAAAATGGTGCCACGCTGACATCCACTCTATGCACCACATCAGCTAATTTGAATTTTTTTTATCGCTGAAGAATATAATGCATAATTTCAACACTTGTTATTGAATGGAGTGTGGAGCTTCCCCTTTACATTAATTTTTCAGTCCTAGAACAGAGCCAGCTTCAGCATTTTTTTTAGCTCTACTGGTCATATACCATACGAGTTTATGGGATGGTCTGTTGTCCATCATCTGTCGTCTATCCGTCCGTTAGCACGTATTTCTTATCGCTACTTCTCCTAAACTACTTTAAGGATTGCCATGAAACTTTACATACACATTCATCCAATGATCCTAATTGAAAATAGTGCTACTTGCACATACAGTATGGCCGCTGCAGATGCCATATTGAAAATCTTGTTATCGCTACTCTTCCTAAATGGATGGTCTTATCAACATGGCATTTTCACTAAAAGACTTCTTATAATGTCTAGTTGGTCCTACATAAAAACGGTATTGATCTAACATCCAATATGGCTGCCACAGTGGCCATCTTGAAAATCTTGGTACTGCTACTCCTCCAACATGAATGGTCATGTCAACATGGGGTTTTCACTTAAAGACTTTTAATGATGTCTAGCTGGTTCTAAATAAAAATGGTGCTGAGCTGACATCCAGTATGGCCACCATAACAGCCATCTTAAACATATTGTTAGGTGGCACTCTACAGTTTTTCACTTTGCATAGGGTTAGATTTTTAAAGAAAAAACATTTCCCAGGATTTCCTCACTGGTTATCCTTGCTATTTAAAAAGACCTTGTATAACTTAGGTATTGTTAAAAGAACTTTTATTTTGGTGCATGATTGATTGGTGTCATTTGGGTTATAGAGTATACAGCGTGGCCTTACTTCAGATGTGTGCCTAAAAAAAAAAAAAAACTGCTAGCTCTGCTGGGTCATTTTCACTTCCTGGACTTCAAAGGCACATTGTTAAAAAAATGAGCCAATTTTTTTTTTACTTTTTAGATATTTTGTAAATCACTTATTGCACTTTTACAAGCTGCTATTGCCTACTCTGGCAAAATTCGTTTTCCCTATTTTAATGATTTCTAAAGTTAGTGTACTTTGGACTAATTCAGGCTGATTTTTCAAGCCAATGGGAACAGCCATTTTGGTCAGCTGTGTGCTTAGATCATGTACAATTTCCACAAGTACAATTTGTAAATAAATTTCAGCGACATTGCCACATTACATGAAAGTAGCATAGAGGTATGCCAACATTCTCTCCACAGTGCAAGTTGCAAATGCAAACAACGTCACGTCACTCTCTCAGAAGTACGTAATATCTGCAGAGTGCAACCTTATCGCAACTCATCCTGAATGTATGGTCGTATCAACTTGAGGTTTTCACTAAAAGATATCTTATGGTGTCTAATTGTTCTTAAATCAAAATGATGCCGATCTGACGTACAATATCTTGTTACTGTTACTCCTCCAGAACTGAAAGTCATATCTTGTAAATATTGTTAACTCTACTCCTCCCAAATGGATGGCTATATCAACATAGGGTTTTCACCAGTAGACTTCTTATGATACATACTTGGTCCTAAATGAAAATGGTGCTAGTTGTACATTCAATATGGTTGCCATGACTGTCTTAGAAATCTTGTTTCAATATTCCCCCTGAATGGATGATCATTATGACTTGGGGTTTCACCAAAATATATCTGATGATGTATACTTTGTCCTAAATGAAAATGGTGCTAAGATGATATCCACCATGTGCACCACAGCAGCTAATTTGAAAACTTTGTAATTGCTAAAGAATATCAGATATGGTTTAAATGCTCGAGAGTTAAAGGAAAATGGTCTTATCTGTAATTTCCAGTAGAGTAACATCCCCTTCTAGAGACTCTTGTTGCTTGTAGAATGTATTTGTTCTATATATTAATTTTACCAATCTGGAAGATAACATCACGCGCACACTATTACATCATAAGTTTGACATAGCTGTTGACATAACTGGTATTTTTAATATGCACCTAAGGTCTTTATGCCATTATTTAAAGGATGTCACTTTTGCACTTTACACAGAACTTTCACAAATGTAAAGATCTGATTCAATAAATAAAAGAATAATCACTGAAATAAATAATCCATTATGTGTATGTGTGTGTGTGTGTGTGTGTGTGTGTGTGTGTGTGCTGTATGGTAGTTTAGGGAAAATTTAACCCATCGGGAGTAAGGTATGTTCGGGGAGTCACAAGCTTTGTGCTTAACACAAATCATTTAGCCCATCTATTTTAGTGCATGCATTTGTTAGAGATAAGTTCATATGTGTGCAAGAAAAAGCTCTGCAGGAGAGGTCAGAGGCCAGGCTGTGCAGTTAAACATGCAGTTTTAGTAGGAGAGGATTTTCTTTTTAAATGTAGACAAAGTTCAGATCTAACAACTTTATAGGTAGTGTTTTTTATGTAATTTTATCAAATTTACCGGTTCATTTTTAAGAATACACAGGCGATTTTGTAGGAATGATGAGCACATAATAGCCCTGATGCAATGATCGTGCAAATATGAAGGTGCACGTGTGTGTTTTTAATAGCAAGAACAATAGCAGATAAAGAAAGAACCATGGTCATACATATATAGTAGTTATATTTCCCTAATACTAAGTTATTGTCTTGACATATCGCATGAGTTACATTTTGTGGGGAAAACCAGTAACAGTCCCTCTGTGCTGGAATACATATATCCAAATGTTTGAACAACACAATAATATACAGAGTACAAATACAGAATTTAAAGTCAAGAAAAAAGTGTTTACAACAAAGTTCATAATATGTTGAGAATGTTGTATAAGGAGAGTAAGTTTCTACCTGAGTAGGCAATGGATGGGAGGGAGGGAAGAACCCAATATTATGTAGCAATTACATGCAACTGCTCGCTGTTGACTAAATGGCAATAAAGGAATACACAGAGGGTAAATTGGCTGAAATTGTCACCCAGAACATTCTGGAGTCTGCCTTGGAGAAAATATAGAATGCTCTTACAGAAAAATTGTAAAAGAGCCAGAACAGATGAATCAAGATTTTAATCAACCGAAAGGAGAATTGTTCACCATGCAAGTAGATGCCTGTAATGGTCATTTGCAACATAAAGTTTAAAAAATTACATGAATACAATGAGAAACATAAAGATTCCATTAGGTGTTTAGATGCAGATAACATAATTTTGAAGAAATGTTTAGATCATTTTGAACAGTACACACGAAAAGAAAGTATCAAAATTGATGGAATCGACATGAAAGATTAGAAATAGAAAGTTGAACAATGCGTTGAGAAAGTAACCATTTTGCTAAGCAACAAGCTGAAGATGAAGTTGTTGACAGGTGATATCTCCATTGCTGATCGATTGTGAACATTTCAGAAGAAGCAAATTTCTATATTCGTATCAAGAATGAAAACGTTTGAAGTTCACATGAAAAGAAAAGGTTTTCAAAGGTACCACTATAGTGATACATGTAATAAAATATTTGACCAGGTCGCCCATGGCTTTCCTGATTTCCTTAAAATGCAACATAGGGTAACAGAGGTGTGCATTTTTTATTTTACATTTTTTGTTAAACTGAAAGGTGATAGGATAAAAAGAGTTAGACAATGAACTAATTTGTCAAAACTACTGGAATAAATTTGGTAGGAATTTCTATTAATATTGCTATAAGATAGTAATATATATATATATATATATATATATATATATATATATATATATATATATATATGAGTAACTTCTTGATAGTCAGTTTTTGACAGTGTTGGATAAAACAGACATTGATACATAAAGTTAGAAATTAAATTAGTCCCAAAACATGATCCACTAGTTTTTGATACAGTATCATTTAGAAAAAGATATAGATATAGACAAATTTTATTTAGATTCCAAATTGCACTTAAATAATAAGAAATATTAGCTCGTTGGAGCTATTATACTGACTATAAACAATAATAAAATAATTAACTTAAGCAGTCGTACATGCATACTAATATACATATTTTATTTTATATAATAAAAATCATGTTTCTATGCTAAACCACCCTCCCCCAAAAATTTTTAAGGACTATTTAAAAAATTCAGTACAGAGAAATCTGTTTACATAAATAGATTATATTGCACAATTTCATGTAGTGTTAAAATATATATGCATAATAACTGGCCAATACACACTTAAGATACCCTCATTCCCACCCCAATGTATAATTTCTATTTAAAATGCAGTGCACAAAAGTAAATTTACATGAGTAAATTCTTGTCTACAGTTACATGCAGTGATAAAATATACATGCATAATGGCTAACCAATACACACGTAAGTTACCATTTTACACGCATACAGATTTTAAATATACAAGGACAAGGAATTGGACAAGACTATGCAAAATGTACATAATGCACACATATACGATTAGCGCTAAAGCATTGGAAACACACACACACACACACACATATATATATATATATATATATATATATATATATATATATATATATATATAACAAGACAGACCAATTACTCAATTACTAGCAACTAATAGCATATACATATAAGAACAGAGTGCAGAAATCAGAACTTACAGAAAACTGCAAGCAAACAACAGAACTAAAAGTTATAAGCAAGACAAAAGAACTAAAAACCAAAAACATTACACATGCGGCTGAGCTAAAAAAATGAAAATAAAAAATAAAGGTATCATCTAAAAGGGAGAAAAACCCATCTAAAACTGTAAGTAACATAAGCCAACATTTAGGTGAACTAAAAGGTATAACCAATATTTGTATACAAGACAAGGAACTAAAAGGTATAACCAATACTTGTATACAAGACAAGGAACTAAAAGGTATAACCAATACTTGCATACAAGACAAGGAACTGAAACACTCAACAATTATGGTAGCAGCAGAAACTTCTTGTGTCTACATATAAAGCATTAACACAATATGCTCCCAGACCAGGGATTTAAAATTGTTAAAATCTGAGGTTGGTCGACAATTATTAGGGAGAGAATTCCAGAGCTTAGCTGCTGCATACCTAAAAGATTTTAACCCATACCTGGATGTTCTTGTGTTTGGAATCTTCATGGTGTTTACATACCAACAAGAGTAAGATTCTTTTAAAACTACTAGATCATTTAAGTATACTGTACAGTTCTTGTTTAAAATTTTAAAAACTTCAAGTGCCATGGTCTTCATGTTTAATACATTTGCCAAATCCAAGAGTTCAGAGTAAGGTTTCTTTAAATCATTAAAGACAAATCTCAGAGCTTTTTCCTGGCGTTTCTCAAGTTTGTTCATATTTTGTGAGACTCCTAAAATGCCAGGTTAGATGACAATAGTTGAAGTTTTGCAGTCATCCTCAGGTTCTGAGGTATTTTCCAATTCGATTGAGCACATTTAACTGTTTAGATGCTTTTCGACAAATTTGAGTGATTTGCTGATAAAAGTTTAGCATAAAGTCCAAAGTGACTCCCAGTAGTTTTACAGAGTCTTCACAAGATACACATGTATATTAGCTGTGCTGAGAGGAGAAAGTTTCAAGCTGTTAATTAGTTTTCTTTCCAAGTGCAATAGCTTGGAACTTATCAGAGTTAGCTTTCATAAACCACCTAATCAAAATTGTGCACTCTGTTTTCAAAGTATATTTCATAATATTAAAGTAATGGTGAGCATAGCAAGTGTGTTTTCATCGGCAAAGCTATATAGATCAGAATCATTTATGCAAAAGATGTCATTATAAAGATATTAAAATTTATTGGTCTGAGAATTTATACCTTGGGTACCACCTTTATGGATATGTGTCCATGAACTTTCAATTTCCTACTTTTACACAATTCCTTCAGTTTGAGAGGTAATCTGCCAAAGTGTTTACGGTCGAAACTGAAAGTCCATATGCTGCCAGTTTCTTCTGAAGGAGTTTGTGGGGCAAACAGACAAATGTAACAAAAGTTAATTTTGTTGAGGCATTCTTTTTGCAATCCTTTTTCTGCATGTGTCTAAAAAATAAATAAACATGTATATCAAATATGCCAGTGTTACAATTTTAGTATAAATATGCTGCTCTTTTCAGATATACTGACTGAAATATTGTATAGTGTATTGGCGCGGTACACAGCAGTGTTAGAAGAAAACTACTCCTACCGACTTATTTTCAAAGTTGGATTGATATGGTATAAGGGAAATGTATATTTTTTGTTGTCCTGTGCTAACGACTGCAGGGGGTCTTCTAGGATGCCGAAATAACACTTAGTCGGGTTAATGGAAATTATTTTGTGCTATGCAGTGAAATACTGGATTTTCCGAGTGAAATAATTCTGACATTTCACTGCAGTGAAAAAATATCATATTTTTTTACTGGCCGTCAATAGATATTGATAACATTATAAGGAAAAAATTTCAAACTTTTCGTAAGACGCTAGCGTGGTGTAATTGTAAAAATGGACGCTTCGCAACCCGGCGAACTGGGTTCAAATCCAAAAATAGACAATTTTTTTTTTTCATTTTCTTTTTATCTGCTATTTTACCTTGAACTGGAAAGGAGCATTATGTAACTACTGATATTGTATGTGCATATATACACAAAACAGAGCAGAACATAAACGGTAAACTGCTGACATTGTCGCGCGGGATGCAGTAAGAAATCTGTTACTTCAGTGTGTTATACAAATTGCTAGACAATACGCTTGAGCATAAAATAAAAAGAATATTTGCTTGCTCTGAGTGAATAACGGATATATTTAATCTCGTGGGTGCAAATCTTAAGTATTTTCACTCGTGGCTTCACCACTCGTGAAAATACTGAGTTTTTCACCCACTCGGTGAAATATATCTTCTATTCACTCGTTTCAAGCAAATATCCTCTCTTTATATTGTATTACACAAGAGGTTTCGACTTCAGGTCGGAATACAATATTTGTTTCTGTTTGAGATGTGTACAGTGGTGGAGAAAGAAAATAAAACAAATGATCTTTTTATGTTTAATATAAAGAACGTTCTGTGTTAAAATAGATAGAGAGAGAACATTAATTTAAGCATCGCGAATTACGTATGCCAGTATATATTATGCGATTGTAATTTTTTAATATTATTTATCTTGTGAATTTCAATTAAATTTGACCAAATTTTAGACTCGCTTACGAGGGGTATATTGTAGTTTCAGTTGTTAATGATGACATAACATAATACATAAATCGTGAATACAGAAAATTGTTTTATAAGAATTTAAAACAGCCTCATACATTTGTTTCACCTTTTTCTATACAGTTCTAGTGTATATGATATGATTGTATTATTTTTTTTCCTAAAGATTTATTACATATAGTAATCTACAAATAAGAAAATAAGAGTCTGTCGTGCTACAGGAATAAAGTCACATCATATGTACTGTGTGTGTGTGTGTGTGATAGAAAAACTAGCAAACAACAGTGCAAAACTGGTGTGAAATCAACCGAAGCGCTTTCGAAATTTACTGATTCCTTTTACAAAGGCACAATGCCACAAAAGACGATTACACAAACGAAACAAAATACAAAAACGTAAGTACAATACAGAGTCTACATGGTGTAGATATGTACATAGATGATATACAATGAAATAATAAATAAGGTTGATCGACGTTGAACCTTGCTTCTTTTAATTTGTTGTAAGACGGAAACGGCTAGAACAAAGGACCCCAATTAATAACGTAAGTAAGTAGGTCAGCAATTAAACCTTTGCGCCATCTACAATTGTACAATTACATTGTTTATCCCGGAACTAATATTTTGTTGAACGTGGGTTTCTTAAAACTTGCAGAAGTTATGTTCTAAAGCAGTATTGCATCATTGAGTTGTTAATAATTCATAGCTTAATAAACGCTTTTAAATAAATTTATAAATGTGTTTTTTATATTTGACATGTTTTACATACAAATTATAGTTCAGAACAATGGGTTTGAGAAAGCGAATTACTGGTAGGAAAATGTGATTTTGGTAACTTGTAAACACATAATTGAGTTAAACATACTTCTGTTTTGAAGTATATTTTAGATAGCACACCTATCCTATGTTGGGCCAATGTTGGCAGATAATCGCATGGTTGGTGTTGAGTCGGTGATGCTGGGCCAACGTCCTACAATTCTTCAATTGCCTACTTTGGAAAAAACACTAGTTGAGCCAACGTTTTTCAACGGTTGTAATTCTGCCATTGGAAAAACACAAGTTAGGACGATTGTTCTGTGTTTGTAATGCCTACTTTGGGATATATGCATTGGCCCAACGTATGGACAGGTTTTCAGAAGTTTAAGATTTGTGCCTATAAAGTAAATCATGCGACGTTCCTTGAACCTACATATGTAGAACCAGTATGTGAGGCAGAGTAGTTGTTTGAACGATTCAGTATGTAATGAGTTTGTTTTTCCTTTTGGTTTTTATATTTAACTCGAGAGTCATTGACATATTTGTCATATTGTATTATGGTAAGTTTGATTTGTTTTCATGAATTTATAATTTGCATATTTACATGTACATGTATTTGAGAATCATATTCGTCACAGAAATTACAAAATGTTCATGGAAACCAGACGACATGGTTTTATTCAAGCATGCCATGGTCGAAATGAGGATTAAATCATTCGGAATATAATTGTTTTTAGAACATTACACTCATCGACTTGTGTAAAATGTCAGTTGACATCATATATGAATGTCAAATATCACTTTGCTTGTTGGCCCTCCAATGGATACCAACTTGTCTCTAACGTCGGCCCATCTTTGCGAAATGACGTTGGCCCAACATCATTTTCTTCATTGGCCCTCTGTTGAACCAACCTGTCGGGCCAACATTGGCCCTAGGGATCGTCATAAAATTATGACGTTTCGCTGATGTTGGTTCAACAATGCCAACAATTAGGCCAACTTAAATTAGAGGAAATCAGAGGAAAAACCACATAGAATTGTGGTACAAACTACTTTCTTAGCAAAATTAGAATGTAGTAGAATCAGTAGCTCACATATTCTGGGACTTTTACATAGTTTTCTGGATTGCAATAAGTGTAAATGTCAACATTTGTCTCATCGTGTACTCAACAATACTTTTTTTATACAGGGATAATTGACAAACAGTCAGATGAATGACTAAATCTAGGTGGAATGAGACTATTACGTCTTTCCTACATGTTGTAATTTCATAGGAATTTCCTGTAAATTTATTCCATCAAGATTGGTCTCCCTTGATAACTTATTTTAAAAAAAGAGACAGATTTGTTTTTAAGAACCGATTGTTCAACCAAATTCACTAATGAAGCACAAATCAATGTCGCTGACATGTTAACTCATTAAATACGTTTCTTTCCTTGATGCATACCTTTTTGCTATATGAATATACGTCCATCATTCCCAAAAAATCAATGTAAACAATATATAAAAAAAGGATCTGAAAATATCGCAACCTAAATGGTATATATCAATACCTACGTTACTCTCGCCAGTGTAATTATGAGCTAATTCTGTCAGATAAAGATGAAAAATAAAACTGAAGATTGAATTAAAAAGTCTCTGAATCAATCGTCTATACTCTTTGAGATATCTTAAAGCAAATTTTGAATAATTATACGCAGAACATTTATTCACGAGGCCTCAGAATGCAGATCGTTATGGTCATGATACATACGTAACCCCTTTTATGTATGGGGTTTTATTTTTAGTGCAAAACGAGGGTTTTAGGGAGTATAAAAGGCACTAAAAATTCACTTGTAAGTTTTATTATCAAAAAACAACCAAATAAATGGTTATTGTTGATGCATATCATTCTTTTTTACGTGCCATATGTTGTGATATTCATTGGTTATAAAATATGTTATACTTACGTTACTTGGTCCAAATAATATGAAATTAAAATCAAAGGATTGAATAAACCCTTCGAAAGTGTAATCATGTTTCATATATGTCTGAAAATAAAATCTTGATAAATCTATGAAGTAATATTTTGACAAATGTTTGTGCAAATAATGCTTAATAACACATACGTTACCGATACATCGTGACAAAGATACACTAAACTACGGAACACGTGGTGATAGCCGGCCAACTTTCCATGCTGAAACTTGTCAAGCCACCATCTTTGAATTCTCATTTTTAAAAAACCCATCATGGACAACGAGGACAAACCAGTAAAACTGTGTTACACTCTATGTACTAAAGACCATCTATAGGCAAGCGATTCAAATTAAACATTTTGATTGCATTTACGTTTTCTTTGACAGGAATCAGTGAAATAGAAACAGTAGATATCATACATAAAAATATAGTGACCCCTATGTTTATAAGCGGTGTAATCACTGTGTATAAAGTACTGATACATACGTTACAGAGCTTAACGTATGAACTAAGACTTAATCCAGTACCAAAATGATTATCAATGTAAGATATGAGTACAATCCAGATCTTAAATTTAGCACTACTATAGATATATTCTTAAAAACACAATTAATATTCTATAAATTTTTTAACAGTTTTAAAAGTGAATATGAATGACATGAGTATATTCGGTAAATAATAGTTAAAAGACTAGCATTAAAACAATAAATTTAGTGCGAAGGTAATTTTATAAACAAACTAGAAAGAAAACTTCAGTGCAAATGTAAATTAGAAACAAACTATGAGTGTAAATAATTATTAAAAATATTAATGAATTTACGCTATAATCAATACTTCACATGATAATTTGTTAACGTATTATCGATACTTACGTTATTAATGATGTAATGTCACATTCTTCTAGCACAGTTGCTGCATTGATTTACAAGCTCATTCCGGAGCCGAAGGAGATGAAACCTAATCTTATGCTTATCCATTATTGGACAGATTCACCGTCAAGCCAGTACAGAAAAAGATTTGTATTCTATTTGATTGCTAATCACAGGAATCTGTACTCCATTGGTGCCAAGTGGAATTACTTTGAAGCGGGGCATGGGAAAGGGCCATGTGATGGATTGGGAGGGACAGCAAAAAGAATGGCAGATGAAGTCATACGACAGGGAAATGCTGTAATCCAGGATGATTGGGATTTGCATGCATGGACAACAAAATTAAGTATGACTGGGGTACGCTTCATCCGCGTCTCCAGTGAAGCAACAAAACAGAAACAATGTGAACTCAATTCAATTAAGACAAAACCATTGCGAATCACAATGAAACTTCACGCAGTTGGCATCACTGATGGCCCTAAAAAGTTTATGACCCGTTAAACCTGCTGCTACTGTTCATTGTGCATTACGGGTTCTTACTGCGACAGCTGGACCATTCAGAACTTCTCTTGGAGTCAGTTTGCCACTTCACCAGACGAGAGCACTTCGTCAGTCACTGTCAGTGACCCACCAAGTAGTTCCCATCCATCGGTACAGTCAGACGTAACCATGGACCCTACAATATCTGAAAACGACACCTCATCGACTGCATTTGTTGGATTTAAAGAAGGAGACATCGTAGCTGCCGTTTACGATGGAAAATGGTACCTTGGAAGGATTGAAGAAATTGATATGTGCGACAAAGACTGTGAGATTAGCTTTATGAAACAAGCAAAAGGACTCTTCAAATGGCCGAAACAACCTGATCTTGTATGGATTGATGGACAAAATATCTTTTGTATAGACGAATCTCTTGTTCCATCTGGAAAATCTGAACGACTATTCAAAATATCTGACGCCGAAATGGAATTAGTTAACAATGCATTTGCTTCACGTTTGTGAAATACATACGTTACCTAAACAGTACACGTGAACAGTCCCCTCTTTTTCATCGGCTAAAAATGTTGTTTTCCATATGTGAGACTGTATATAAGTTCAGGTCTTTTTAATTCTACACAAAAGTGAACATTTCTGCTGTTTGAACTTTAACATTTCCGTGTTTTACACTACGACACATACGTTACCATTCTACGTTACAAAAAACTTTAATAAAATACATTAGTTATTTTATTTTATTTTTGAAATTTCGTGAATTCACTTAATTTAGCATAAAAATATTATCATTTTATCTTCCTATAAAAATAAAATAAGTCATAATGATTGTCAGATCAATGATCATGTGAATAATGATGATGTTCAACTGTCACATACAGGAGAAAAATACAAAAATCACGAATGTACGTGTTTAATTGGGTTAATCAAACATATTTGTAATAATTTCATGCCATATTTTCATGACCAAAAGAGATCCAACGAAATCGAGTGAAAACAATTATAGATTTAATGAACAGTGTCTTGTCGTGTGTATCTGATACATACGTTATATTTTTGGAGTGACTAAAAAGGCATAAACATTATTTTAAACTTTGGGGCTTATATTTTGAATCGGAAACTGTTATGATTAGAATGGTATTAATTTGACAAACTTAAAATGTTTTTAATGTTTCAATATTCATTATTATCCATTTATATGAAATTTAAAATATGAGTAATTGTGTTAAAGATGCATTTTAGTTTACCCACATTTATCTATCTTTTTTCATAACTCATAATAGCAAAACGCAATAATGTTTTGAATTAAATCTATGTGAAATTATCGCAAAATACTTAATTATATAATTTTCAACCATTTTCCAGGTATAATTTTATTTGTAAATCATAAAAAATACTTTCAAATACGAGAAGATCTCTTGTAACGTATGTATTTTGCTTGAAAATTAAGGTTTTGAGACCATATTTGTGAGAAAACATAAACAAAATATGGGTCAATTGGTGTTGTTGATATTTTCACAGTTTAAATTTCAGATATTTCTCTGTAAAAACGGCGAATAAAGTTGTTGTTTCTCGATCATTTTATTTCCATTTTGATACGTCTAATTGACCCTCATTGGTGAATTTTGGTCTGTTACATGTGTCCAATCAGAGCGACGGTTATATAGATAAATAACGGACGTACTGGCTCTACTCAGCTTGGATTTGTATTTTAAGGATTTTATCCTGTATCTTGTTTTGCATGCATGTTTTATACTTAAACTTACTCAGCACTATATATATTAGTTGTCCGCATACAGACTAGGAATTCCTTATCAATTTATTCCAGCAAGATTGACTCTACTTGGGGATTATTTTTATAAAACAGGAATAGTTTTCTTTTTTGAAAAGAGATTGTTCTTAAACACTTTGTGTTATTGCTGTGAAAGGATTTTTCTCTCACTTAACTGCACTTAACTGCACTTAACTGCACTTTGTGATTAGTAAATAAGTTGTTTCATTTCCCCTTATCCCGGTCCCTCTCTCAGAAGTACATAATAACTGTAGAGCGGAACCATATGCAGACATATATCGATGGTTTCACTGTCGCAAATATTATATTTTATACACTTTGATGTCGGCCTGCCAATAGAACAAAATTTTCAGCAGATCTGAAATCATAGCAGAACTATCTTCTAGCATTCAAACAATACAAATAGTTATTAAGTAGAGCCTTTCAAACTTAAGATTGCAGCTTGAGAATAATATTATATTTTCCGGGATGAAAAAGACAATATGACTCATTTAAGAGAGACACCTGTTAAAAACTTACATAATTAAACTTGAAACACTTATCATGAACAGCCGGTTCGGTCCAAAGTGAAATAATACATGTGAAATTTTAACATTGTTACACTTTACACGATATGGCAAACGTTTGTCCTACGTAATAAATTTGTTTTTTCTCTATCTGTAGCAACATTGCAGCATGACATCCAAGTTTGGTTGCATTTGTACCAGTGTGGTTTGCTCTAGAGTTCAATCTATCTTCAAGAAAGGAATATAAGTGGAGGGTCATGTCATGCGATAGGTTACAAATGTGATGTCCGAACACCACCCAGGGTATTGCTTTGGAAGTATGATGTCCCAAAAAGTTTTAAATTACACTTCTAATATGTCAGAAAGTGTAAGCTTTGAGATCCACAGGCCGTTTCCGGAACTACAAAACAATATATATATATATATATATATATATATATATATATTATATCAGTGATCTTAACACGCACACCATAGTGTCAAAAAGAGTATCATAACGCATTTGCATGTTGGTTTCTAATTGTCAGAAGATTTTTACATTGTTGAGGATGATGAGCTTTTTAATGTGAAGCTGTCAGAGCTAGAGTTTAGTATAATCCTCAGAAATTACCAGACTAGTAGCCCCACTATATGTCTTATCATAGCTCTCTGTGTCATATTGAATGGACAAATCAAACTATGTTCCATAGAAAATGATCAAGAAATATTTGAGTTTGTAATCTGAGTCAAGGCAAACGAAGTCTGAAGAAAAAATATTACCATGGTCCCATCATATTAAAATGAACCACTCGCAGGTGCCCTATTCGCTTTTATGTCAAATGCATACATACAATAAATACCTAGGAATGCATTTAGGATGCCTAATTATCAGAAAGGTGCATTCACTGCTCAAACACTTAATTCTTTTCCATGCGTAAACTAATTTGATCGTAGCTGTTAGCCATCGTCACTTCCATCATGTTACTTGAGACGGGAACTGTGAATCATCGTCACGGGACTTGGGTAAGGAACGTAAGTCATCGCAGTGAAACCACTCTAGATAATTTATTCAATTATTGCAATCGTGTAACTTGAGAGAGAAATGAGAGTTATCAGGCCTTTTAAAACAGCAACTGCGAGTCGCTTTCATCATGTCACTTCAGAAAGTAACTTAAATTATTGTCATTATGTCATGATGTCATTTAAGATATTAACTTTGAATTATTACCATCATACACCATATACTTGTGATAAACTGTCAATCATTGCCATTACCTCACCCCAGAAAGTCACAAATATTTTACTTACATGCTTCTGGCAAAAGTGCTGAGAATCATTGCCATTTTTCCAGTTAAGGTTGTCACTCTGAAACAATGGACTTCATGCCAAATGAAATAATCTCTGGAAAACACTGCCATCATTCAACCCGAGATAGGCACCAAGGCATATTGACGACTTTTGTTTATTAAATAGGTCCCGATTGGCGAGACAAACCAATGGGAAAATAGTTACCAATTTCTTTCTATGTTGAAAGTAAGACTTATTTTGCACATGTCACTTACATTGTTCCATTATAGAATCGCACAAAATACAAACTCATACGGCAACTCTTGAAAATATCGTGATGCAATATTGACATTGTTCAAGTCAAACTGACGTTAAGGGTCACTAAAAGATGCAAGACTACTAACATAATAACCCTGATACAATGACTACAATTAAGATACTAGTTAATAATTGTCAATTAGATTTAAATTACCCGAGATCACATTATTATACTTTCATCCCAACTATAAGGTTAGTGATATATTTTCTGTTCTACATTAACCCAGAAATAAGGTGGATCAACAGTTGACTAACTGACCGATGTTTACGAATACATTCTCATTGCTGACCCTGGCATATCACTTATAATTGATTTGTGACCGAAGTGAGAAGCATTGCGTTATTTTATTTGTATGGTTATCTTCTTGGAGCTTATCGAATGTGACTCTGACAATATGAAGTTTGCACAAGACAATATACATTTAAATAAATTAATTACCGTAAGCTTAAGTTTATATGTACCAGTAATGTTGCTGTTGAATAGGTATTTGTACTTTCGCAAGACAATCTTTTTCATTTTCCATACATTTTTTAGTAGTTGATATGCAAAACACTAAAGGAAGTTTAGTAATTTGATTGTTTAAAAGATATTTTCACATAAAATCTGAAGCACGGTACACGCTTAACATATAAGATAAGATAAGATAATTTATTGTCTTTCATCCAACAAAAGGATATGAAAATGAAACCAAAATTACTAATTGTCTGATATAAACTGTTAACATTGAAAATGTACATCCTCTCAATCTCTCTTGCTCTCATTTCATCCACCTACCCTTTACAAAATAGACGTATAAATATTTACATTTAACTCTGCTTATTAGAACATTTGAAAATAACTAAACTAATTTATCATAATAGGCGAAATTCTTCTGGGCAGTTGTTAGCAAGTTTACTGATTAAATACTCGTCGACACATATTTACTACGCTCCTATTAAACTTTGCCTTTTTACAGAGATTTCATATACGTAATTAATAATTAAGGGTGTCATTTCATAATCAAACATGTTAAATAAATTTAAAAATAGGTTTTTCTATGTCATTGTGGATGTCATATCCTACTTGGGCTAAATTATCATATAAGATTTTTCTCCTGTCTTCATACTTAGAACAATGGCAGAAAAAAAAAGTTTTACGTCCTCTACTTTGTTTGCACAAAAAGGGCAATATCTAGCATTCAGTGGGATTAGATGTGTTAGGTAACGACCAGTTTCAATTTGCAGAGAATGAGCACTGATTCTAAACTGGGTAAGTCTTTTGAAGCTGTTTCTTTTCTAAGCATACTAATAGGTATCTCTCAAATTCACAAGTTTTTGACTTTGTTAGACAGATAATTTGGGACTTGTATTTACATTATTTTTCTACCATACATCGTATATTTGTAAAAGCTTTTGCTTTAAGGGATGCATCAGTTTATCTCTCTAGAATGTACTAGAGTTTTCCAAAACATGTCCAAATCCTAAATATTTTAATATATTTCTGAGAACCTTGATCCATAAAGAAGTGTCACTGTTTGTGTTTTTGTGAAAACATTTGTATGCAAGGGAATCCTGTGAAAGTGCATTAGATGTAACAAGTATATGAACAATGATGTATATGTATTGGGGATACTTCTCCAACGCCCTACTTGTTGCCAAGTTGCTGCTAAATTGATTAATGCCTAGTTGTTATGTGAAACTTCTGATAAATAGTTTGTCATATACGTTTTTATCAGATACATCCTCTAGGCAGTGGTCAGAATCTAGCTTGCGAAGTTTACAAGACACAAGACCCCAAAGTTTACACCTCCATAAGTTATAATAGGTCGAATAATAGAGTTCATAAGTTTGACCGCTGCCTTAGAATTTATATCTGCAGTGCCTAGTTTCATGATAAGATACACTTCTTAATGGATTAAACATATTCCCATATGATCGCACGCATGGTTCTGTAATATACATGAAATAGATATTTCTTTTATACGTGGTGATTAATCAAAGTCGAACGTTATTGCACACGTACATATATACATACAGAAAAAAATACATGAACTACATTTTTAAATATACAATAAATGTTTATAATAATTGACTAATGAATCAATTCATTGATCAGTAGTTCAATAATTTAATCCAAAAATGTTCTTCACATTAAAATTAAAGGCTCTCTGTTAGGAGTTCTTCGCAATAAGGCTATCTGCTTTTAAGTATTGTTTTTCGATGGGGAGAAGCTAGTAATAATGAAAGGGGACGTGACCAAAAAAAATGTGATTGAGATGTAGAATTGAATGATCGAAAACAGAGATATGTCATTCCTTCATTCTACCTTACCTATCACTGTATTTTTTTATGTCTTTGATTGAGGGCCACATATACAATAACGAAATCACAAACCATAAAGACTTGTAAACATATGGTGCAGGATTGTGATTCAGCCAACCGTTTTCCGCTGATTCGAACTAAATCATGAAAAATCAATACAGAATAATTAAAAACATTCTAAAGTCGTTTGAAAACAACATGAAGCAATCACAGATAGATATTGTTACATATTCAATAATGATATATTGAAATATATCAGTGGGAGAAAAATGATATCGCGACATCGCCGGTACCACTTTTATCGCCACGGTGGCGATATCACTTTTGGAACTACTTTTCTTTCCCATTTTAGGAAACATATATGTTATTCAAACCTGTATTTCCATATGTATGCATATTTCATCTCTCTGTCTGTATGTCTGTCTCTTTCTCTCTCTCTCTCTCTCTCTCTCTCTCTCTCTCCAAAAGGAGAAAAATTATAGTAGCGATACCACTTTATATCGCCACGGTGGCGATATCACCTTTGGAACTATTTTAATTTCGCATTTTGGAAACATATATTATTCAAACCCGTATTTATGCCTATTTCAACTCTCTCTGTCTCTCTCTCGCTCTGTCTGTCTGTTGGTTGGTTTGTGTGTCTGTATGTCTGTTTGTATGTCTGATGTCTGTCTCTGTCTGTCTGTCTTTGTCTGTCTTTCTGTATCTCTCTCTCTCTCCAAAAGGATGAACCGATCGTAAATTTGTCAGTATACTTTAATATAATCGATGAGGAGGTGCCATCTAGAAATGCCGAAAAACAAACCCCATACAACAAAAAGCGGATTTCAGGTAATAACATTTTATAATTAGTTTTCTACATGAGTTATGCGAATTTTCAGTGACTGAACTTACATGACCTGTTGCTATTCAATAGGCTGTGTCACACATACAGTATCGTATACCTGTTGCTATTCAATAGACTGTGTCACACATACAGTATCTTATACCTGTTGCTATTCAATAGGCTGTGTCACACATACAGTATCGTATACCTGTTGCTATTCAATTAGCTCTGTCACACATATAGTATCGTATTCCTGTTGCTATTCAATAGGCTGTGTCACACATACAGTATCGTATACTTGTTACATTCTACGACATACGCTACACACATTTAGAAAATACTCTTGATTAAATATAATCAAAATTGCTTAAGCGGAGATTTTAGATCTCATCACAATCATAATCTTGTTTGAAAACGATGGCGAAATCAGGCATTGATGGGTGTTGATTGCAAACCAATATTAAGTGACAATCGAAATTTGGGTGCAGCGTCTGTTACCAAACTAGACTGCAAGCTTGCCAAGGCCACACAGTTTCACTTTTGAATGCAAAAATAAACAAAATAAAGAACCAGTATCCTTACCAAAAAAACTCACAGCTGTTACAATCTTTTGTTAAAGATCTTACTCTCTGAAGTTTCTCGGATATGATTACTCTGTAAATGTTTCTACAGTACCCCCATCCCAACAATTTTCACTGTATCAATCCGCGCAAGAAATGCGCTAACAAAAATTAAAATATTTTCATTTTCGAATGGAAAACAGTAATTAATTTAACAAAATACACAATCCCAAGCATTGAATTTTGGAACTAAAATTTGTAAAACAATCGTTGTTCTAAAATTATCGTCAAGTGCCCGACTACCACCTCCCCTCCCCAGTGTGACTTTTTATGTGTGTGTGTGTGTTTTGTTTTGTTTGGTTTTCAAGTAAGGCTAATTTGCATCGCAACATGCCTTTAATCCTGACCAGCGCTTCCTTTTAATTAGGGATATCTAGACTTTTGTGTGAGTTTGTTTTTAAAAAAAGGGGTTACCCTACTTCTTAGCATTTTCAGGTCCTAACCAGTATTTATTTTAGTTACCTGAACACTAAATTCACTTTTAAATACTGCCTTTTTTAAAACTGCTTTGCTAGCTTGCCTATATCTTAAATGATGTGCTATGTGATTAGTCTCTTTAAATTCATCTATTGTACTATGTGTGTATGTCTTGCAAATCATGTTTGTTTAATGTCTTGATTATTTTATGTAAAGTCGGTAAAGAAAAGGTCATTAGAGCTTGTGTTTAAATGATGCATGCTGACTATAAAAAAATCTTATCTTATCTTAAAGGGACGAAACAAACGTCGCTGCATAAACAATTTTTGAAAAAGACTTGCTGATCAAAGGTACTGTTTCCCAACATATATTTTATATGAAATGGTTAAAAACGGGGTTTTCTTTTTTGTTCTTATAATTGCACTAGCTATATTTAAATTTAACAAAAAGAAGTGGATAATCTTTAAGCCTATATACAGTAAGTTAACAATATATTTACATTCAAACGAATACAGTGTTTTATATAATACTTCCCAACAGCAGAAAGAGAAATGTTTAGGATTTGGATAAAGACAGTTTATATTTTGTATTCATACATCATTATTAGAAAATAAACATCTGATAATTTCTGTATCTTTTAAGATGTACAATAAATAATTTCTGATAAAAAAAAAAGAAAGAAACGAGCACAAAAAATAAAATCTCCCTGAATAAAATCTAACAATATCATAAATTTCGCTATATAGACATATTTACTATCATTAGATAATAAAAGCAGTGATGGAAAAGAACTAAATTTCATAGCACAAATTTATATGATTGTTATTTGCCAATATTTCTTAGAAATATATTACTTTAATTTAGCTAATAATTTAGTTACATTTCAAAGTACGGACATAATTGCTAGATATCTTTCTTTCCCTTTGTGCGTGGCAACGTTTGTCATGCTAGTTCTCCACATGCATCTTGGGTTTCTTTCGCCGAAGGAGTTCCTTTCTTTATTCTTTTTTTTTATTTATTTTTTATTAGGAAAATTCAGTGGTATTCTTCGATGTGCATACAAGAGTTGCCCTACCTCAAGTTTCGTCAAAAGTTGACATTGCAATGACTTTGATGAAATCTTTGAAGTATTCATCTCTTTTATACCGACATATAAATGATCAGTTCACATTTTATGAATATTTTACTAACACCCTTTGCTCACTCAATGTTGCGACCATACAATAAGAGGTACAACTTCAGTTTCTGGTGATTTCTTTAGATATTCCCCAACCCAGTTTCTGGCAATTTCTTTAGTTATCCCCCTACCAAACGATAAGATTTTTTTGGTGTCAAATCGATATGGATTATTTTACAGACATGTTGAGATCCAAATTACCTATTTACCTTCTAGTTGTTCATTGTATAAAAGTAATGGAATGTAAAGTCTACAATTTACTTTTCTCGAACTCAGTGTGTTTTTGACCATTCCATAACCGAAATAAACTATGTTACGTTGAGATTATTGACTTCTTTATGCGACTTCCACGTAGTTGTGAACTGAGGGACGAAATGTCATGAGTGGCTGATCAATGTCTTTTCTGGCCAATGACAGTTACCGGTGGATGACCCATATCTCTTTCTGAAGGGGATAGTGCTGACGTGTAGGCTTACTTGCGACTAAAGCGTGATGAGATGATGTATAGGAACCTTGAAGTTATGACCTGCAGCTTTTAAAACTTATTATGTGTAGACAAAAACCTGCACAACTCATTCAATCAAGACAAGAACGGATTTTGGAGTAAATGAGCCTTACAAATATATATTACTAGAATAATCAAAGCTCCTACGCTGTTTGACCAGTAACAGTGGTATTGGGAATATAATGAATGATATAAAGCTGTATTCTCTTTCAAAGCCAAATTTAATAACTATGAGAAGCGTGTTCACTGTAGCTCAGAACAATGTAAAATGCTCGTCTTCTCTCCTCAAATGCAACCGAATGGTCCAGTTCAGCTTGATTAGATTTTGAGAAAACCCATACTTTGCGGACTAAAAATGGATGGATTACATTCATTGGTTGGGATTGGGGAGGTTTATGACATAAAATATCCACGCTTTCGACAGATTATAAAAACGCACTTTAATAGTGTTTTCATGGATTGGTTCAAAATACGTTTACGTTGGGAAACAGTGGATTTAGGTTAGGCACATATAATGGTTATGACACTGTGACAGAGACATCACGTGCTTTACAGTTGATTCTACTAGCCTTGGGTTAATTACGGATGGATTGTGTATAGGTGCATGTTACGCACGTACATTTTCGCAGGTTCGTTTACATCATGATACTTGTGCATGACAGGCAAAGTACAGAAAATAACTCTACCTCATCCTACCTCGTATTCCCGTCTTTGATTGGCCCCACTCGGATCCATAACTTTTATACTCTGGATGCCGTAACGAAAATAAATATTTTAAAAAAAGTTTTAAAAAATAACGTGCAAGCCTCACATTTATAACTTCAAAATGAAAATTCATGGTATGAGAATGTGTCACATATTCGATTTTTCGTCATTAGGTAAGACTGGTCCCTGTTGTTAGCACTAGCTCTGATGCTGATGATTCGACCGGCGTTGGCCAAGAAAATAATACTTAGAATTAAATAAAAAATGTATAGAATATTGCTAATTAACACATACCTATGTGCAAAAGCTCATAAAACTTAATTTTTCTGAGTGTTTAAGATAAAAAGAATCTATGTCATTCAGTGCGCCTGGAAAATATCACAATGAATGACAGAATCGTTTTGTGGAAAGGAATTTAAATTATTTAAATAATTGTTATACGGGTAGGACGGTTACACTGGTTTAATGCTGAAGTTTTCAACATAAAACGACCGGAGCATAACAAATATAAATGCTTAGATTTTAAACAACTGCATAATTCAAAATTTTAGCGTGCCTTTCTATAGTGGGAAGTTTTTAAATTAATTATACAACTCTTATAATCTTGTACCGTTCTCCACTTACACACACACACATACACACACACACACACATACACACATACATACACACACACACACACATATATATATATATATATATATATATATATATATATATATATATATATATATATATATATATAGAGAGAGAGAGAGAGAGAGAGAGACGTCTCACCCATGTCTATAATAATGTTAACTCCAAACAAATGTAGTCTGCTCTTGGCCAATCGTGATACCTTTTGCAAATTTTCAGGTTATGTCTTCCAGCAGCAGTATACAATTAGCAGCTACAACAAGAATCTATAGAATTATGCTCATGTTTATTCATCTTTGTTGTGTTTTTTGTTTTACTTTAGTAGTTTTGCTTCACTGTAGTCTGTAGGTCGCACTAGACAAACTCATTGATCATGCAGTATGCACAAATAAGAACAAAAATAATACAAGAAAATTCAAGGAAGGTGATGATACTTATTATTTAGATCCTTAATTTTATCCTGGAATGGTCAAGACTGTAAACAAAATATCTGTAAATAATACCCCGACCCACCACCACCCCCATCCTAACTCTCCTGCCATGATGACGACAACTATAACCCGTGACACCGTTTTGTTGTACTGTATTGCCTTATATACCGTCAATAGCCCTACTGCAACCCACTCGCCACAACACCCCCTCCACTTCATCATTTTTTCTTCTTTAGTAAGGTTTAATTTGCATCTCGGCATACCTGATCGGTTCTGCCTTTTAAGATACCTAGACTTTTAATACTTTCTCAATTTTTTTCAGGGCTTAATCTACTTCTTAGCATCCTTCGGTCGTAACCAATGCTTGTTTTAGTTCCCTAGACTCTAAATTCACTTTTAAATACTGCCTTTTTCAATTGCTTTGCTGCTTGGTTACATCTTAAGTGATGTAATATGTGATTGGTCTCCTTGAATTCATGTATTGCTCTATGTTGAATTTAATGTCTTGATTTTTTTTTGTAATGTCGGTAAAGAAAAAGGGATGAAACAAATTTCGCTCCATCAATAATTTGAAGGAAAAAACGACTTGTCGACCAAAGGTACTGCTTCCCAACATATATTTTACCTAAAATGGTTAAAAAATGAGTTTTTTCTACCTCCTTATAATTCTACTAGCAATACCAAAATTTGACAAGAAAGAACTGTATAACCATCGAAACTATTTACAGTAACTTCACAATATATTTACATTAAAACGAATACAGTGTTTTATATAATATTACCCGCTAATGGAAAGGGAAAGGTTTAGGATTTGGATAAAACCAGTTCATAGTTTGTACATCATTATGAGAGAATAAACATCTGACAACTGCTGTATTTTTTCAGATCTGCGAAAAGTAATTTTTG
The DNA here is from genome assembly GCA_029931535.1 of Margaritifera margaritifera. NCBI lineage: Eukaryota > Metazoa > Mollusca > Bivalvia > Unionida > Margaritiferidae > Margaritifera > Margaritifera margaritifera. Next base: position 60,095 of record JAQPZY010000375.1, read on the forward strand.
ATAGAAAGAAACGAACACAAAAAATGCAATCTCTCCTAATAAAAACTAACGAATTGTACAGTTCGTTATTTAGCAACGTTTCTTATCAATAGATAATAAAAGCAGTGACGGAAAACAACTCAGTTTCATATCACAAATGTACGTGATTTTATTTGCCAATATTAATTTAATTTAGCTAATAATGTAGTTACATTTCGAACTACGGGACATAATTGCCGGATATCTTTTCTGCGAGGCAACGTTTTCCAAGCTAGTTCTCCATATGTTCAGGTAATTTAACGTAATCCGCTAAAGGTAACCACAAGTGCATACATGTCAGGTATTTTCCAAGGAGAGAGTTCTGTTCTTAAATTGAAAGGAATAATTTATACCGTTTCAATGTTAGAGTAGCCACTGATTCAACAGTCCCAACTTGTTTGAACCAGCTCAACGAAATCTCGTTTGTTAAGAGAGTCAAGTGAATGACCCACATCCGGCTACTGCTAATCTTAAGTAAACCTTATTATCCCTTTATTGTTCAAATCCCCATCAGGAATAGATCACGGTAAATTAACGGTTTCAGTGAGCGCAACCCGCCCACCCCTCAACACGACTTATATTGGCTCGCCACAAACCCTGCTCTAAATTATATGAAATGCCCCGATTGTTTTTGCATACATTATTTTTTTTTATGGTAATCGGATATGTTCCTTGTTTCTTACGAACCACGCTGGAAATACCACCACAAAACCTAGTCGCAAACCTGGTTGAACACTCTTCGCTCAGCCGATGTTGCGATGATCCAGTAAAAAAATAAAGCTTCAGTTCCTGGTGATGCTTTCAGTTAAGTGGAATTTCCTGTTGATTGCTCTCATGAGAGTACACTTTTCATTCACACTATTCATAAGAGTATTACGGCATTTAACGTAAATAACTTTCCTTTTCCTTTATTTTATTAGTATAATGCATGGATTATTATTATTATTATTATTATTATTATTATACCATTTATGATGGTAACATTTGCAGCTTACATTAATGAGTAAAATTTCTTGCTAGAAGCATCGATAATAAATAATTGTCTATCCCACTCCCCCCTCCCAACAGTACATAATTACGGTTCGTGAGTTGTTTGTATTATAACACTGTGTATTATTATCTTTGCTTTTCTCCGAACTTTACAGTTCTATTGATTTGGATTTGGATGGAAAAAGTTAAGGTTGTTGATATAAGGCAAGACTTTTTTCTGTATACATACTTTCCGCAAAGACTCGTTTGTTCTTAAATCATTTGTTTTCTTCTTTTGCAAATACATTGAATATCGACACCTTTGATTTTCTACTGATTAGGAAATAAGCCCCAAATCCAGTGGTAGATACTTCGGTATGTATACAATACTTGCCCTACCTCACATTTCATCACAAATTGATATTGCAATGAATTCGATGAAATCTTTGAAGTATTCATTTCTTGTATGCATACATTTGAAAGACCATTTCACATTTTATGTACATTTTTTTATTTTTTTATTCGCATCTTTTGCTCACCCTATATTGCGACCATTCACTAAGAGGCAAATCTTCAGTTTCTCGTGATTTCTTCAGTTATTTTCTAACCCAGCCATAATAATAAAACCGGAAGATTTGTATGTGTGTGCGTGTGTGTGTGTGTGTGTGTGTGTGTGTGTGTAAAATAAATATGAATGATTTTACAGACATGTTGAATTACCTATTTACCTTCTGGTTGTCGGTTGCATAATTTTAATGAAATGTAAAGTCTACAATTTTATTTGTCAAACTCCGTGTGCTTTTGAGCTACAATCCACGAAATAAACTATGCCACATTGAGATAATTGTCTTTTCTGTGCGACGACTTCAACGTAGTTGTGAACTGAGGAACTATATATTATTAGTGGCTGATCAGTGTCTTTCTGGCCAATGACAGTTACCGCAAAAAGTTCTGTTCTTAAATTGAAAGGAATAATTTATACCGTTTCAATGTTAGAGTAGCCACTGATTCAACAGTCCCAACTTATTTGAACCAGCTCAACGAAAGCTCTTTTGTTAAGAGAGTCAAGTGAATGACCCACATCCGGCTACTGCTAATCTTAAGTAAACCTTATTATCCCTTTATTGTTCAAATCCCCATCAGGAATAGATCACGGTAAATTAACGGTTTCAGTGAGCTCAACCCGCCCACCCCTCAACACGACCTATGTTGGCTCGCCACAAACCCTGCTCAAAATTATATGAAATGCCCCGATTGCTTTTGCATACTTTATTATATCATTTGTTTTTATAGTAATCGGATATGTTCCTTGTTTCTTACGAACCACGCTGGAAATACCACCACAAAACCTAATCGCAAACCTAGTTGAACACTCTTTGCTCACCCGATGTTGCGATGATCCAGTAAAAAAATAAAGCTTCAGTTCTTGGTGATGCTTTCAGTTAAGTGAAATTTCCTGTTGATTGCTCTCAGGAGAGTACACTTTTTATTCACACTATTCAAAAGAGTATTACGGCATTTAACGTAAATAACTTTCCTTTTCCTTTATTTTATTAGAAGAATGCATGGATTATTATTATTATTATTATTATTATTATTATTATTGTACCATTTATGAAGGTAAAATTTGCAGCTTACATTAATGAGTAAACTTTCTTGCTCGGAGCATCGATAATAAATAATTGTCTCTCCCCCTCCCCCCTCCCAACAGTACACATTTATGGTTCGTGAGTTGTTTGTATTATAACACTGTGTATTATTGTCTTTGCTTTTCCGCGAACTTTACAGTTCTATTGATTTGGATTTGGATGGAAAAAGTTAAGGTTGTTGATATAAGGCAAGACTTTTTTCTGTATACATACTTTCCGCAAAGACTCGTTTGTTCTTAAATCATTTGTTTTCTTCTTTTGCAAATACATTGAATATCAACACCTTTGATTTTCTACTGATTAGGAAATAAGCTCCAAATCCAGTGGTAGATACTTCGGTATCTATACAATACTTGCCCTACCTCACATTTCATCACAAATTGATATTGCAATGAATTTGATGAAATCTTTGAAGTATTCATTTCTTGTATGCATACATTTGAAAGACCATTTCACATTTTATGTACATATTTTAATTTTTTTATTCGCATCTTTTGCTCACCCGATAATGCGACCATTCACTAAGAGGCAAATCTACAGTTTCTCGTGATTTCTTCAGTTATTTTCTAACCCAGCCATAAGAATAAAACCGGAAGATTTGTGTGTGTGCGCGTGTGTGTGTGTGTGTGTTTGTAAAATAAATATGAATGATTTTACAGACATATTGAATTACCTATTTACCTTCTGGTTGTCGGTTGCATAATTTTAATGAAATGTAAGTCTACAATTTTATTTGTCAAACTCCGTGTGCTTTTGACCTACCATCCACGAAATAAACTATGCCACATTGAGATAATTGTCTTTTCTGTGCGACGACTTCAACGTAGTTGTGAACTGAGGAACTATATATTATTAGTGGCTGATCAGTGTCTTTCTGGCCAATGACAGTTACCGCAAAATGTTCTGTTCTTAAATTGAAAGGAATAATTTATACCGTTTCAGTGTTAGAGTAGCCACTGATTCAACAGTCCCAACTTATTTGAACCAGCTCAACGAAAGCTCTTTTGTTAAGAGAGTCAAGTGAATGACCCACATCCGGCTACTGCTAATCTTAAGTAAACCTTATTATCCCTTTATTGTTCAAATCCCCATCAGGAATAGATCACGGTAAATTAACGGTTTCAGTGAGCTCAACCCGCCCACCCCTCAACACGACCTATGTTGGCTCGCCACAAACCCTGCTCAAAATTATATGAAATGCCCCGATTGCTTTTGCATACTTTATTATATCATTTTTTATGGTAATCGGATATGTTCCTTGTTTCTTACAAACCACGCTGGAAATACCACCACAAAACCTAATCGCAAACCTAGTTGAACACTCTTTGCTCACCCGATGTTGCGATGATCCAGTAAAAAAATAAAGCTTCAGTTCTTGGTGATGCTTTCAGTTAAGTGGAAATCCCTGTTGATTGCTCTCAGGAGAGTACACTTTTTATTCACACTATTCATAAAAGTATTACGTCATTTAACGTAAATAACTTTCCTTTTCCTTTACTTTATTAGAAAAAATGCATGGATTATATTTATTATTATTATTATTATTATTATTATTATTATACCATTTATGAAATAGTAATTTCAAGATTTTGACTAATAATGACACATTTAACAAAGAGGTTGATTGATGCTACTAGCAAGAAATTTTACTCATTAATGTAAACTGCAAATTTTACCATCATAAATGGTATAATAATAATAATAATAATAATAATAATAATAATAATAATAATAATAATAATCCATGCATTTTTCTAATAAAATAAAGGAATATATTTCATGTGATGCTCATATTATTGCCACCTTATGATCATTCCAAAACAAATATTATGAATTATTATCAATTCGCCGCTATCTAATGTATAATACAGTGAATAGAGACTGGAAAAGTATATTAAAATTGGCGTGTAATTGCTATAGGATATATAGCAAGATACATTATCACGGAGGACTTTCAACTTTTGAACATAGCAAACAGCGCGTGATCCATTCATGACTGACATCTAAATAAGGTTGATGTTGGTCAGTGATTCATTGAAGTAAACAATATGTCACAGGTTGAATGACAAAAGTTTCACAAAGACATTATATTATTTGAATTTTAGACTAAAGTTCATCTACATCTGATGTGGACAATATAAAAGAAAACCGAATCGTTTCTTCAGCAAACAATATCAATAGAGGGTTCGGTGCTGTTAGAACCATGTTAACAGGCAGTCAAAATATTCGTGTCCTCAGTAAAGGTAAACTTCATATTTATAATTGTAATAATGCATTATTTCCATCCTTTAATAGTTTAAATAAAATAAAATAATTAATGGTCAGCAAGAGAACCAGCTTTATGAATAATAATTTTAAAAATCGTAACTTATTTTTTCAAAAATTGTAATTACTATTAGTTATTTTTCAATAGCAATTTGTACTGAAACGACATGCAAAAGCATTACAGTTCCACTTTATGTTTTGAGTTTTATAGCCAATATTTATATAGCGGCCTAAGATGTTGTTTCTGTAAAAATAATTATATGTGTGCACAACTTTAATACATCATGCTTTTAACTACATTCTAAGAGTGAAGATCAAATCTTTCGTTTGTTAAGGTTTTTGTGTCATGGAGAGGCCAGTAATGTTCGTAAAATCTCTGTTGGTACTGTTGATGGCTATCCACGTGGCTTATGCCTGCCAATGCCAACCGTACACATGGGAGAAGGCCTTGTGTCCTAATCGTAATAAAACAGGTTGGTGAAAGTAGAAATAAACTTGACGAACCATTTACAGAAGAATTGTCATTTTTCTTGCTTTTGTTATTAGTGTAAAAGCGTAAGATTCACGCTTTTACACTAATAACAAAAGCAAGAAGAATAAGAATAATTTTGATGATGATGATGTTAATAGTGGTGATGGTGGTGATGCCCGTGAAAAAGAATCAAATAATGATACTACTTGTTATACTGTTACTACTGCTATTAATACTACCACCACCACTACTGCAACTGATCCTGTTGCTGTTACTAGTGCATACACCACCGAAATATATATATAAGGTCCATCATCACGACTACTACTTCTACATCTAATGCGACTACCATTATAAAAAAAATTTTTTTCACATAAACTGGTTATTTACCATGATACGACTTAAACAAATAAATATCCTACGTCCCCTAACACTAGTTCATTGGATAGGATTCTCGATTTCAAATAGTCAATCGTACGCATGCAACAACCAGATAAGGATGTTATTGTAGCCATTACTAGGGAATATATGAAACAATAAGCCAGTACTTCACCGAAAATGTTCAGTATAACTATGGGCAAATTATTACAAAGAAAATATTGTTCATTCATATTATAGCTGTCTTGAGGTAAATCATTCAAATCTGCTTTAGACGACTAGACAGCCAGACAAGGTACACATTATAAATATATATGTTGCCACAACATGCTGCGATCATCCAGTTTAACATACAATAGATCTCAAAACTCAGTTGGAAATTAATATGACTAACATGTTCTCATAGCTCCTAATATCTCAAATTTATGTTCTTTTTCTACAAATCAAGGTAGACTGTACAGCTCGTTCTGTCTCATTTTCTAAAGTGGCAGGGTATTGCTGCTTTCTTGTCGTTGTCTTTTAATTAGTATTGACTAAGTGAGTGACGTGGTGACTGAAAGGAAGGAACCAGTTTATAATCGTTCAGTGGATTTATGTAATGATTTTATGAGACACCTCAAATATTTGGTCCGGCACGATAATCAAGCAATTTATCTGATTCTGACACATGTACAGTCACCACATGCGCTGTACAGTTTGTATTACCTCCAACGGGTTAATATTTGGTGGGTTTTTTTATAGCTGCTTGTGCCATGCTGAGTGCAGTTTGGGGTTCCGACCAAGTATCAGTCAACTAGGAACGTAGTATTTAAAATTTATAAAGTGCGACAAATGGTAGAGTGGGAATAAAGATGGCGCATTTGTCTCCCATAATTAATAATTGCATATTCTGTATCGAAATATGGCGAACCCCATTTTTTTATCTAGCTTCTTTCCAAGAGTGGGTAACACTCAATTATACTTTAATCGAAACAGTGATGTCACGCCAACACAAAGAAGGTCCAACCCATCAGAAAGGTTAAACCTGTTCCTGTCAAAGCACGGTCAAAACATGAATCTGGTCATAGTCGCTTTCATTAAATCATAATACACATACATGAAGAATGACCTGTTAGAAATCAGACAAGCTCAGTATCTGTTGTTAGGCAAATGAACACAGTATGTCCCATTTCCCCTTTTTTCCTTAGATTCTGTACATATTTTGCAGAATAATTATTATTATTATTATTCTCCATTGTTTAAATTTTAAACCATTAATGATCATTAGTAACACTAAGAGAACTGGTTGATGTATTTGTAAACAAGAATGAAATTCTCATCTTTCTCGGGTAGTTACATGGAAATATTTGCATCGCCAACCTTAATTAGCCATATCAAAATTTTTTAATCGCAAAAACCAGAGAAGGTATGTACGAATTATAACGATTAATGTTTTCTTAACTTCAATAAATTCACGACGCGCAAAATTATTACTACGAAAAATAATATCCTTTATGCAGCCTGAAAAGGACATAGAAAAGTATAACAAAAGTTTATAAAGTCGTCATTATTACATATCTTTGCTCAACTTTCACGTTAAGGAGTCTGTAAAAATTGCTAAACTACAAAATTTGGTTACAGAGACGATGTAACGGGAAAGAAACATACATATATACAAATGCATACATACATACATAGATAGATACATACATAGATAGATACATACATACATACATACATACATACATACATACATACATACATACATACATACATACATACATACATACATACATACATACATACATACATACATACATACATACATACATACATACATACATACATACATACATACATACATATATCGAAATTCGGAATTATTCAAGGCAAATTTAGAGAACCTTGCATTAGAGTTTCATCACTATACTAAACATTTGTTTCTGCACCACAGTAGTCCTGGCAAATGTGGTCAGTATGATCTTTTTTGACGCATACGGATGTCCTAGGAATGAATTTGATACGACTGCCAACGGAAGATATATCATGCAACTGGAACGCATATTCAAAGTGAGTAAAACAAATCTTCTTATGATATACCTTTGAACCAATCTTGTCAATTAAGTTTTGTTTCTCATAACAGAGAATGGTTAATGAAATGACAATTCATTATTTTAGCAACCATCTAATTATTTCCATGACGGAGAGCAACCTTAGAACATTTAAAGTGAGTATAAGAAGAAACTGTTGTTCTAATGCTTTTTAATAGTGTCAACTTAGTGTCCTGTGTCGTACTGTAACCATTTTTACCTGTTGTCTTTAACATCCGCCAGGTTATACTGTATAGAGAACACTGCATATAATGTGTTGTACTCTTTTGAGAAGGTTGTTTCAATTTTTGGTGATTTTGTCTACCACATTACTTTTACCTTAAAAAGGATTATAGTTATTGCTTACTGATTGCTTATTAAATAAAATCATATTCGCCTGCTGCAATGGGAAGTTTTATGGTCTGTGTTGACTTTGTTATCGTTTTGATTTGTGTCTTTATCTTTTAAAATATGGCGATGTGCTTTTTCAACCTTTTTCTTTTTTATTGCAAGCATTTAAAAACATTAACCAAATTGATTGATAGGGTGAAGAATTTACACTGATTATTTGTAATTTGTTATATAGATTTATTGTACAAAACACCATATATATCGTATTCTTGATTAGCTAGAATACATGTCCTTCTTCTGACCCAAAAATGTCAAATTAAGAATTTAGATAATTAATGAAAAAATACAATTATTCCTTAAGATGATTTTGTTGGTCTTTTAGATCTTCTTGGAAGAAAAATTTAGCGTTTGTAATTATCATTGTTCATCTCAATATTGAATGCTGTAGATGTGTTCCTAAACTTGTCAGTACTCTTCTGTTCTTGCATATTTATATCTTGCGTTTGTGGCATGCACGCATCTATACTTTTATTTTGAAATCATACACACGCTAAATTAAAAACAATAATATTTGTTGAACATAGTAGTATATTTAAGTTCTATTAAATCTGTACCATTAAAATTTGAATTTGAACATGTTTTTGAACATCAGACGATAGCATTCAATTCAAGCATCCTCTTCAGTAACGTCGTAGGGAGACATTGACGTACATATTCTTAATTAACATGGTTAACTCTCACGTCTCCATAGGATGGTTAAGCAACATACTAACAGGTTTTTTTTAATAAAATGACCACAATGAAATTTCAAATATAGATATAAAAGGTGTATTTTCTATTTCATATCCATATCCTATGAAAAAGAAACCAATCTACGATCTGTAAAGTATATAAGCAAAAGGTAATTGACTGAGTATGGTTAACATGGGTCTATTGTTTATGTAGTGTAAATTGTCCTTGCATGTGTGGTTATTCCTTGCCAAATAAACTGTGGCACAGTAATTATTAATTATGAGACAATGACCTATAAATGGATTCCCAGCACATTTGATGAGTACAATGTTGTTGCTGCATATCTTTAAGGCATACACTGGATTAGGGGGCACTAAAAACACGTGCCGCTAATCGATCTTCACGAACAAGACATAAACACCACAGATTGATAGCATTAGGTGTACGATAATAGATAACCGAAAATGTCATGCTTATTGGATGGCTACTGTTTTGAATTGTACTAAGCTTATTTTCTTTACTATTAGTTAAAAAAGGAAAACATCAACCACGCGTTCAAAGATATTTTAAAATGTCATTCATTCCATCCAGTAATATCAATAAACAATAAACTACTGGCATAACTGATTAAATCTAAATCCCGAGTCTGAAAAAAATTAACTCTTCAATGCCCACGCAAGGAAGAGTTATCAATTATAAAATGTGTAGTAGGATTGAAAATCGATTCCTTAATTTTGTAAAATTCACAAGAAAGAAAACTTGACTGAATGTTTGTTATGGTAATTCACCTTTATCTTTTCAGAATGGGACTCATCCATTAAAGCTGACCAATGGTACTTTCGTGATGATCATGCCACGGGCTGAAAGTCTTTGTGGCCGTGGTTTGGAAGCAAACAAATCGCTTGTTATTGCTGGTAAGATATCTAACTTCGCAAACTCAAGAGCTACCTCAATTTTGTTTTTACGTTGGCAAACTAGAAATGACCACAAACTGGAACTAAATATTTCCTGCTTGGCACTTAAAACTTTCAAAGCACAACGATGAACGCACGCACCCACACACATATATCGATAGATAGATAGATGGTGTTACGACTCGGGGTAAATGTAACAAAAGAAAAGACTCAAACAAGCTTTCAAGATTTAAAACACAAATATTTAATTTCCTAAAATATTAAAATATTTCAACAAACAATCAAAGTGAAAGAATTAAAAATAACTTACAGTATAGAATATCCTTAAAAGTCCTAAATTGTTCTACAGTTCACTGATCCGGAAGTTAATCCAAATTATTCCGAATGAAGATTATTCCGAATGAAACATCCAATGTGCTGGAGTGCCAACAAGAATCAGTTATATCCAAATATTATTAATTCCAAGTAATCCTTGTGAATATAGAATATCACACAAGTTCTAGAGATGTTTAAGATATTTCCAACGGAGCTGAATAATTCTTAAAGTTTAAGTAGCAGTACTAAATCCAAAATGTACTGTATAATAATATCGCTGAAGCAGAATACCACACAAAATGAACCAATCTTGTTTATGACCTGTAAAGCTGATGACTATGACAGAATGACGAACGCTGCGATTATATCTTAATTATAGTCTCTGACTGCACAAATCAAATAAAACCCCAATTATTCTACGTCTCAAATCAACATCTAGTTACTACGATCTTATTCTAACTTCTGATCAGCAAAATGAATCATTCCCTGTATTGCGACTTAAAATCAATTCAATCTTTCTAGTAAACAACCTTCTCCGAACTAATCAAAAACTAGGTTATACGTGACACCGCTAAAGTACCTGTGCACTGACGTTATTACAAGTCAGCAAAGTATTGACTTCTTATTGAACATAGAATCCAGGTCAAAACATTGAATGCAGGTCAAAGGGACAAATCTCACGCGCTGAATCACGTGATATGACTCATGCTTTAACCGACAATATTTTCCTAAGACCAATTTACTGAGTCACATGAAATTACCGTATATGCGCACTCTGCAAAACGATAACTATTAGACTATTATACAGAGGTCATAAACTAATAAAACTATACCATTTTTTAAAGATATGATACATAATTCCGTAACAATGGATAGGTAGATAGATAGATGGATGGATGGATATATATATATATATATATATATATATATATATATATATATATATATATATATATATATATATATAGACAGACAGAGAGAGAGAGAGAGAGAGAGAGATTCTTTCGATTTTCTGACCCTTTTGAGTAGATTAACCGTGATTCAATCATGTACATCTCTGAAGTTTTTCTTTTGTCGTCTTTCGTGTTATGTGTTGTTTGTGTAAATTGTTTGTTAGCCTGACAAAGACCTTGATTAGATCGAAATGTTTGCAAACATTTTTTGTAATTGCGCCGCTACCAACTTTCCGTTTGAAAGAAAAAGCACACATCCACAGAACAGCTTTTAATTTTTTTTACTCTGACTGTAATTTGTCTTGAACAGACGGTAGACACTAATAGCGAAACACAGGTGTAACCCGCTTTGAGCATGCAAGATTTACCTTTGCAGGATCTCATCCTCTTTATGTTCAGTATCATAGTATAGTTTGTGACGTAATTGCCTTTTTCCTTAAAATCAATAACCTCCAGTCATAGAGTTTTGTCTTTACGGATGCGCTCCCCACTTAGAGAGAAATGGTTTGCAACATGTTTCATTTTTAATTATTCAACACAATGCCCATAATGAGAATCACTTTAGAAAAGTTCAACCAAACGTTGTTACGATACAAAATGTTCAATATATGTTTTCTCTGTAAATTCGGCTTTATAACCGAAAGAAAAGTTGTCGATGCGCCACTACCGATTTGGAGTTTAAAAACACACACACAATCACAGGACAGAATGCATTTCCATTTTTTTACTCTGATTGTATTTTGTCTTTAAGAGATAGAAGACACTATTAGTGAAATATAGGTTTTATCCACATTGAGCATGCAAGAGTTACCCTTGCAGGATCTTATCCTCTTTATGTTCAATGTCAAAGTATCGTTTGTGATGTAACTACCTTTTCCCTTCAAATGAACAATCTCCAGCTATAAATTTTTGTCTTAACAAATGTGCTCCACACTTACAAAGAAATGGTTTGCGATATGTTTCATCTTTAATTATTCAACACAATGGGCGTAATGAGAAGCACATTTAAAAAGCTCAATCAAAAGTCAGTGTTAATCGAGACTCTTTTTTCTGGGGTAGGTTTCTACTTACTGGTGTAAATATTCGTCGTTATCTCCTTTGAAGTTGTGATTCATAATAATTTGTCCATTATTCCAACACCGTGAAACATATTATGTTCAGATGAATAACACAATTTGTACCTACCTTTAAATATTCATTTGAGTAATACCATCTTTATGATACGAATGTTTGTCTCTCTCAACTCGACTTTATATACGAGAGAAAAGATGTATCAAAATATATCATGAACTTTGTTTTATAATCTAGCCAGAGGTCAAGCGCGGATTACTTAGTTTCGCGTGATTACGTATACAACGGTGAACATTCTATTTAAATTGTACTTAGTATTTGATAAATGAATGTATCTGGGAAAGGCGGGGACCACAACTGTCGTCTATTTTTTTTCACAAAGCCATCACTGGGTCATATTTGCTAGATGTATTAACACTCTGAGGTGAAAAAGACCATTGCGAAAAGAGTACTGTATATAAAGGGCATTCAAGGGACTACAACAGTTGGTCGTGTCTTCTACTGTTGTGACAAATGACCTCATATTTATAAGAAGGGGTTCATAATTGTTTTCCTTTTAGAACGGTTGTCGTTGAAGAGATGTTTTGCTAAGGCATACATCATTGTGATAAACTATTAATCCTCAATCAATGTGTCTGTATCGTTGGTACATGTTCCCTCTTTTATTTTTCTCAAATGCAGTCTTTAATAAGATAACATTCATGCAGAATTGTTATAACTTCCATTTATATCATCTCATTTCTTGTGTAAAAATAAATGTGTTTAACAACAAATGATTATAAATAAATAAATAAACTATCGGCTACTTTAGTAGAAAAGAAGAGGAATATTGGGAATATAGCCATAGAAGAATGATAATTAAATCCAAAAGCTTGCTGCTTTTGATACATTTCTCAGGCGGGGATGGTACATTTTGTATACCACGTTTGCTGAATAATAACGGAGTATCTTGTACTAACACGACACATTATGAAATTCTAATATGAAAAAACAGGGAAATTATTGATACAAAATCTTCAGTTGCCTTCATATCAGGTGGAAGACACTGAACATATATTACATAGACACGAGACATCAGCAATCGTACACATAAACACGTAACAAATATAAATAATTATGCCAAAGAATAGCAAAACGATTGACTTACAGATAGACTGACAGACTGACAGATAGATAGATAGATAGATAGATAGATAGATAGATAGATAGATAGATAGATAGATAGATAGATAGATAGCTAGATAGATAGATAGATAGAAAAATAGATAGATATATATACTAATGGGTATTTACATCATTCTCATTTTTAGGAGATGTAGATGAAAAAGGTGTACTTTACACTAGTGTGTGTCAATTACTACTCCTTTTCTCACAAGTCTTCAACGATGACAGAAGCATGGATCTTCTAAATGGTGAAGGTCGTCTTAACTGTTAAAGTTTTTAACCATCTTCAAACCAAAGTTCAATCAGCCAGGCAGTTGTGAAGAAACTGGAAATGTTTTCAGTCAGTGGTGTATCAGCATGAGAGAATGCAGAGACGTTAGTCAATCTGGCTTTACTGGACACATTTTTCAAATAATTTTTCTAATAATTTTTCAAAGTTATATACCATTTTAAAAAGCATAACATCTTCATTAAAGTCATATATCATTTAATTGAAAATGTTTAGATGTAAAAAGTTCAGTTGAAAGTAAAGTTAAGTAAACTAAAACATATTTTGTATAATTTACTTTCAATGTATTTTTTTTTTCTATTTGCAATATTCTTTTTACCATCTGTATGTAAGTGAGGATGGTTACAAATTAATAAAAATCCATCAAGAATGTCAAAGGCTATTTCGATTGCATTAAATCTACTCGCATGAGATTTGAAGAGCAAGCAGAACAGATCCTTACTGGAAAGTAGACAAGCTGTTCATTTCGTGTCAGTAATTTTATTCCATAATAAATTCTAAAGTAAAAATATCAGAGTTTTGTTGGGTTTATTTTGGCCATTTTCAAGGAATGCAGTAGTAAAATTTCATAATATTATGCACACATCCAACCTCGGTTTATGGGCGAACTTTATGAGCAGTGAAGCTCACAAAATGTCCAGAGAGCTTGAAAACAATTAAAGTATTCATCTTCGTTCATTTCAATATAGTCAAGATCACGATCTCCACTGCCTAATATATAAATTTTCTCCACAATATTGTCTATATTCTCATCAAAATCGGCATCTAAACCACTGCAGTCACTTGCCGCTTCAATACTGTCTGACATTTTGATCTCCGCAATTAAGGTTTTAAATAACATTTTCTGCAAACCAGTTATCGTTATCTCTGTTCATTTCGTCGAAGTCAAGATCATCATCTGCACTGCGTAAAATGTCAATTTCCCCACAAAATTGTCTATTTTTTAAATTCAAATCGACATCCTCATCACTGCCATCATTTCCCGATTCAGTGATGTCCGCCATGTTGATTTCTGCACGCTAAAACTCATATTTAAAATCAAATGTTTAAATAACCTATTAATAATCAACTCCGTTCATTTTTATGAAGTAAAGGTAACGATCACCATTGACTAAAATGTCAATTTCCACACGAAATTGTCACTATTTGCAACTATATCATCAAGCACATCACTGCCATCACTTGCCTCATGAGTACTGACCTCTTTTGTGATCACCGCACGTTAAAACTCAATTTTTAAGTCGATTTTTAAAACCATTTTTGGGGGTATTTTAACCTCCTGCACTTGTGTACCTTCAAAATTCATCTTCTTCTTTTAAAAAGAGTAAACGTCAAAAAATGACGTATTACACGGTTAAATGCACAGTTCCGCGAAGTGGTAGACGGAATGAAGTGAACATAAGACGCAAATAGTATCCAGTCGGAAAAAGTAAAGTACGACTTGAATCCTATCCAGTCGAAAAAAGGTTAAGAGCTGTTTATATAGACGGCTCTTTGACTGAGTGTAATACCAATCGTTGTAAACAGAATAAAAGCATTGATTCATTCCTAATGTTATATTAATCTCACTGATCCAACTTTCTATCTATCTATCAATCAATCAATCTATCTATCTATCTATCTATCTATCTATCTATCTATCTATCTATCTATCTATCTATCTATCTATCTATCTATCTATCTATCTATCTATCGATCTATCGTTCTTTCTTTGTATCTGTCCAAACAGATAAAACAATCCAAAGAAACAGACTAGGTCAATCCAAATCGAAATTTAAACATGAACACTGTGAACCTATTTGTGTCCATATTAATCACGTGCTGCTCATGAACAACACAGAGCTCCGAAATTATTGTAGAAATCTGGATTGTCTACAATTATATTTACTGTTAACGAAATCCACATTTCCACTGAAAGGTGTCATCCTCTTTATGTTCTATATCACATGCTCTCTTTTTTCATGTAATTAATGTTATCCATCAGATCTACACCCTTCATCTAAAGTTTTATCTTTCTTAACACATGTAGTTCACAACCACAACTCACAGGTTAGTTATATATATCTTCATTAAGTATTAACATCATGGTCGTAATGAAAATTACAAAGAAAAATGCGCAGTCAAATGTCTGTGCTAATTGAAATGTTCTCAGGAAAATGTTTCAATTTTATAGTTGTTTCCTTTTGATTTAGGGTTCATGTCCCATCGTTCATTATCTCCAGCAGGGTAAAAAGTATTCTGATGAATGATACAACTTTACCTACCATTGACGTATATCTGAGCTATTATATCTTTAAAAATTCAAGTTGTCTCTCTGGGTATCTGTATGTCTCAACTCGAGTTTGCATACGAAAGAAAAGATGAATTACGATACATCCGGGCCTTTCCATTTTATTCCTGCCAAACGTAATTCACTGGCTCCTTAATTTCACGAGTTTACTTATATTAGTGTCAGATTCTCCCTAAGCTACTTTTAGCATTTAATAAATTAATCTGAAAACTAGTATGTAAGCAAGGGTCATTTCTATCGTCTATTATCTTTGCAAAGCCAAAATCCAATAATATTTGCCATATGTCTCATCGGTCTGTAGTGGAACCAAGTCTTAAGAGTAAACATACAGTGAAATGTAAATGACACTCAAAAGGCTACACAATTTTGTCTTATCCATATATTTTGCTGTGAAAAAGTGTAGGTAAACATTGAAAAGTGGTTTACAAATGTTTTCCTTTAAGAACAGTTGTCGTTTTGTGTTGATGTATGCCAAGGCAGACGTCATTGTGCTGAATTATTGATCCTCAAACAGTTGGACTATTTATTATTGTCACATATTCCTTTTTCTATATTTTTCATATGTAGTCTTTCGTTTCATTACACTCCAGTGAGTTTGTTATAACGACAATTGATTATAAATAACTCCGTAAAGAAAAAGTTACAATAGTAAAAACACAGTGAAAGAAACTAATTAATTGGAATTTAACCATTGAGGAATTGTTCTATAATAGAAATCCCTGCACCCGCAGATTTCAGTGTAATTCTCCAGTGGCGATGGTAGACTTTTGTGCAAATTTTGCTAAAGAATAATATATATATATATATATATATATATATATATATATATATATATATATATATATATATAATTGATCGTACATATTTCGAAATTTCAAATGTGTATAACTTCCAAAAGAGGCAAGAACTGATTGATAAAATAATAATACGGAATATCAAGGTAGCTTTGATACCTGGAGGAAGACATTGTTCATGTATTACATGCAATGGCACCAGAGAAAAGATATACTTAACCACCACAAAAGAAATCAAAGGCTCAAAAGAACGTATCAACATTACAGACAGACACAGAGAGAGATAGATACCACCAGTAGCTGATGGAACTTAGGTTCAAAGAGGAGGCGGGGGATGCTGATGGGACTCAGGTCCAGGGAGGGGGGGGGGATGAGTGATGTGGAATGGAGTTGAATGGCACAGCTTTACCTTCGAAGTAGTGCATTAAATAGAATTTGTGCCCTTTGCATTAGATACAGAATGCTATTTCAAGGAACACGTTCCATACAACGACTAAGTATTATGAATACACACTGATATAGAAGGAACGAATACAAATTAAAACAGTGCCTTTACAATCTCACTTGAATTGAACTGTATTTTGCTCGACTGAAAATGTCGCCAAGAATACAAGACTTTATTGGATATAATTTTGCTTTAATTTCTTTTACACTGATGTTTAAAATATTCGCCGTTAATAGCTTTTCTTAATCAGTACCCACTTAATTTGTTCAATTCAAAGGTAGAGTTGCAAGAAATATGGATGAAACGAGAAATGATGTTTGATTACCCAAACAAAACAATGCATGAATCTTTTTGGTCTTTGTTCACATTGATTTATTTTTTTCACATCATGATTAAGGATATTTAAATTAATCATAGATTGCAAAAATACATATGTATAGAAATATGAAGGTTATTACGCATCCTTATTAATTGTGAGAAGTTTTACTTGCTGCCACATTTTTAAATATTGTACAGTTTTTTCATTCTAAACACTGACAATCCGTCAATTTAACAATCTGAAGTTATTTTTGACAATAGTTGAAATGGATGGCTAGATCAATACCCACTTATCCGCTGCTGGTTGACTATCTGTCTAGTAGAGCAGCTTGGCAATTTAAAATGTCATTCAGAGCAAGTAGGGCAAGCTGACTGGAAAATTTAACTTGCCTTTGGTGAGCTGAGCTTGCTCCAAAATATGATAACATAATATTAAAACTGAAGTTAAAACATTAGGAAAAAATCAAATATGGGATGTTTTAAGGAAGTCCCGTTACATTTTACTTACAAGTACAGAATTTTTTCCCCTTTTATCTTTGTTTGCACCTTAAAACCAGATGCCGAAAATTAAAGTTGATCAAAAAAGATATGTGCAAATAGTACATGTAGTTAGATTTGTAGATGAGAAGAAAAGGAAGGTTTAAAATGCATATATTGTTAGAAATGCAAAGACAGGCATATACATGTGTATAGATAAACTGATAAATGGATAGATAAGGGATTTGGAAATAGTTAGATTTATTAGAGAGAGAAAGAGAGAGATGTTTAAGTAAAACGCCTTAAACTGAATGAAAAACACTATTTTTCTATGGAACGGGTTCATTAGACTTATTTGTAGAAACTTCGTCACGTTTCCTGTTTTGCCTAGATACGTTTCTTCAACTACATCAACAATAATGACAGCTAGACATTCTGTAATGATATTGTTATACTCACAACATTGAGAACACTTTTTTGATCCATTTACTTAACAATTATCAAATAGGTTGAAACCGACGGCACACATCAAAACAATCTTTGACAAGCCGACTTTTGAGAACACGTATTTTAATCTATTTAATTATGAGCCAGACAGAAAATATGTACCGGACTCTTATAATTATCACCTAAACAATAGATGATAAACACCGTTTGGGGTGCTAGATTTTCGGCACACTGATCGCACTTTTAAAGAAATGCATGTGTCTAATCATTAAAGACGAGTGCCTTTATTTCCAAAACACATATGTCAAAGAAATCTCACAAGTTATATTATTAATAATTATCACCTTGCCACCTTAAAATCGACGACATCCATCAACCAATCTTTGACAAGCTTGGCACATATCGGAACTCACAAAATGCCCGTGGATAGGTTAGAACTTGAACGTTGGCAGATTCCGTATACGTACAAATTTTACTACTAAAATGTAACTGATAAGCTAAAATATGAATATTTATTCCCTATTTGTCAAAACTTGCTTCAAATAGAAAATATTTACCTTATCGTGTCTGGACGAGAAAATGCGACACCGGCAAAGAGATTGACTACAAAATGGAAATGTCTGACTTTGATAGTATATCGTGATAAATAAAGGATCGATATATGAAAGAAAATGTGTGCAGTTATGTAATACAAAATGCGGTGAATATACACGCCAAATACAGATACTGATATGTTTACTGTGGCAATATTTAAAAATATAGGACTTGTAGAACATATAGCATTACGAAGTGAATAAGACACCCCCCATTTCTCTATCCCTCCCTCCCCCCTCTCTCTCTCAATTGTATGACTTGCAGGCACGCGGGGATGTACCATGCAAACTTCAGCTTGCCTAAGTCGAATGTTAGCTTGTTCTGGTGTCGGGCAAGTAGATTTGTAAAGCTCTGGTCATAAAAGTATACATAAACCAGTGGTGTACTGGCCATAGAGCATACCGGAACAAATCCCGGTGCGCAGCCGCATCGGTGGGCCGGTGGGCCGTCAAAACAATCCGTTTTTACCGGTGTTTGACTGGTGTGAGCAAAACCCCGGGCCTGTCCCGGCAGATAAGTCCAGGGCCGAGTTGCTTACTCAGTACACCACTGACATAGACTATATCATTTCATCGGCTACAGATAGAGTTATAAGAAGAGATTATATGTGATGGTCATGCTAGAAGTGGAGCAACAACATAAATAAAGATTAAAAAAGGACTATGCTCGATGGATGTGGAAGCTTAAATACGAACCATTGTTCCGGTAAAACTATCTGTGGTCACCAAGTCAAAATTTATTCCGTGTCTGTTTGTGTCGATCAACTCGACTATTTACACGAGACAAAAAATGTAGCAGGATATATCAGGAAGTTTTCTTTATGGCATTGCCAGACGTACTTTACGGACTCCTTAATTTCATGTAGTAATTTATATTAGTGTCGAAATTCTCTCTCAATTATTTTAATACTTAGTGAATGAATCATTAAAAACACTACTAGGTCAGTACTGAGAGCATTACTGTATTCTATCCTCTTAGCAGCCATATGTAACGTAACAAGCCATTAGGAGTAAAAGTAAATATGTAACGTGACAAGTCATTTGGAGTAAAAGTACATATGTAACGTGACAAGCCATTAGGAGTAAAAGTACAGTGAAAATTGCATATAAATGAAAACGAAAGTTTCTCTTGTCCTTATATATAAGGTTAAGTAATGCAGGTAAACATAGGACCATGGTTTAAAAATGTATTTCCTAAGAACAGTTGTTGTTCAATAGAGGTGTCTCCTAAGGCGTACATAATTGTGCTAAAATATTGATTCTCGAGCAGTGTGACTATGTATCGTTGGTACATGTTGCCTCTTATTTTTCTCAAATGATGTCTTTCGTATCATTCCAGTGGTTTTGCTATAATCTAAATAAAAAGTGACTCCGTTCGTCGCGAAACATAGAACATTTAAGCCGATAATCATGATGGCATATATTTTGCCAAACTTTGTTGCTTACCACGATTGTTGCCATATTCGGGTTGGTGGAAGTGAATCTATAACAGCTCCGCTCAATATGCAAGAAATGTCATGTAATAACTGGTTTTAAATAAGCTAATACCTATTGACATAATTAATACTGTGGAGTTATGACAATATTAAGTTAGTGTAAGTGAAATCTAATGTGCCCATTATCATTTTTTTAAGAGATGTTTGGAAAGCTGTTCAGGACAAAAGATTTTAGTTTATCCAAGATGGCCACCGAGTAGATTAAATTGAACTACAACTACCATATCTAAACTTTAGATGATCTACGTGAGCAATGATACAAACTCAAATGCATATTGCTAGTTTTTTAAACATTTATGGATATGTACTAGTCGCATACAAGGATTTAATATTGTTCTTTATTAACACTAGTATGAACAAGATGAAAATGTCAGAAGCATGGAAACATATTTAAATACCAGCCTTGCTGGTTCCTTACTAAGCGCTCTTATCTCAACACTTTCTGCAGCATTTTCTGGCTTTAGTGTGTCCGATATACCTGAAGATCTGACCTAAACACATAATCCCATGCACGAAGGCCATGAACAGAGTGAAAATAATGGTGCAGATGATGACTTGGATTATACAATATAGCTGACACTTATCCAGAATTCCTGAGGTTCCAACGTAATAAATACAATACCACTGTGCAGATATATCCACCAATGTGTGGACATCAAAGAACAATTAGGAACTTTCAAGGCCCATATAGAACAGTCATCCAGACAGATTTTGTTAATGTGTAGATGGAACTTGGATCAGTTATGATACCTTTACTAACTCATTCCAAGTTGACAAAAATTTCTTAGATTTGTTTGAGTGTAATAAATGCTATAAAAGTATATAAAAATAAATACAATATAATTATTGACAATTGTATATAACGACCAATATAACATCCATCTACTAATCTACTAATTAGAGACCAAAAAGGCTAGTAGGAGAATCTATCTGAGACTTGTTTCAAATGATTGTGAGCCTACATCTTAAGTTAAATGGAGTCTCAAATAAGATAATATACACGAGGAAGATGGGCCTAAGTTATTATTTTAGATTACAAAATATCCAAAACTAAGTTGGTTTTATTTTAAAATACTACATAGAATTGTGTAACAAACAACTGTCTTAGCAAAATTAGAATGTAGTAGAGAAAGTAGCTCACATATTCTGGGACTCTATAAAAGGACTTTCTTCATAGTTTTCTGGATTGGAATAAGAGTAAATGTCAAAATGTTTCCGGTTTTGTACTCAACAAAAAAAGATCTTTACTTGGGTTAATTGACAAACAGGCAGAATCTGATTATTGTTTCATTGAACTATATATATATATATATATATATATATATATATATATATATATATATATTACACAATCTTCTTCAATTTAGAAATGAATGCAAATAATTATTTTTGACTCAAAAATACCCTTGCTATATTAATTGCAGCTGGGATAATTTTGATATGAAATGGTTTGTACAATAAACACTTTTCGACTAATAGAATGTATTTCTATACGGGCATATTAAAACGTTACACAAGAGATGTTAACTAAATAAATAGTAGCAATACTAGCTATATTTATTATGATGAAAATTGTCTTATACCTCAATTTTTTACAACTTTATATAGATATAGTAGATTGGGCTACACACAGTTATATGCTTGCTACTAAATACCCTGATATATGCTTTGTTACTTGTGTAAGTTTGACTACGTGTTAAGCTTTACCCGTTATTTTGTACCATTATGTGTTTTTTTCTGTTTCTTCTTTCTAAAAATATAGAACGAAGCACAATTATTTAAAACAAAATAAGTAATGAACTGGCAAAGTTTAAAGCCCCCTCCCCTCCAACAAAAGAAGCACAATAAAAACCAAAAAAGCATGTTCTTTTACAATGCTGAAAAGATTTTCAACGTGTTTCTTTACATCATACTTATACCTATCTTAATCAGACAAAATTGTTCATGTATATAAACTTATTTGTACTATCAATAAATAAGTATGATGAAAAAAGCTACACAAACATGACCTATCCATTTGTCCTTTCATTATCATAAATTTTAGGGCCTATTCTGTTCAATACAAAGATACATCTCAATTTGACAATGGAATGCAAACAAGTTCCATGCACAACAAATACATATTTTGCGATTAGGATAGGTCTACATGAATATTCCACTGAAAGGCTTTGATGTGCCCCTGATAAAAAGGGTAAGTATGAATGAGAGTAAAGGTTTTTAAATATCTAGTAGGCATAATTATATTTTTTCTAAACACCATTTGCAACAGGAGCGTCTCATAATTCTATTCAATCAATGATTATAATAGCATAATGTTTAATTCGTTGCTGAAATGGCAATTGAATACAAACTATGCAACTACTATTAAAGATACTATGCTGCCTGGATTTATAAGTTACAAAGAATTAAGACATATTTATATATGATGCACAAGGTACTTTGCTGGTAGCCAAATTTTCTGACAGAATACTTCAAGACATACCAAACTATATATATATATATATATATATATATATATATATATATATATATATATATATATATATATACCTTCGCGCTATTACCGCCCTTCAGACATTGGATTTTCATAAGGAGTCCCTTTAAATGTATTGCGTCAAGATTTTCTTCCCTTGATAACCCTTAATGCAAAAAAATACAGATTTGTTTTGTAAAACCGATTGTTATGAATATTTTGTTTTTATTGCCACAAAAGGATAGTCTCATTCGTGGTATGAACTTTGCAAATAACGATTTCATTAATTTCCTTTTTATATGTTAGCCTTCCCATACGTATTTATGGTTCGACTGATGACGTTTTGACAACTTTGACTCCTACCAATGAAAACGTTTCTTTCATATGCCCAATCAGAGCGACGGTAATATAGATACATACCGGACTGGCTCTACTGAGTTGTTTGTATACAGATTAGGAATTACTTTTCAATTTATTCCAGCAAGATCTACTCCACTTGGGTATTATACTTATAAAACAGGAATATTTTTCTTTTTTAAAAAGAGATTGTTCTAAAACATGTTGTGTTATTGCTGTGAAAGAATTTATCTCTCATTTTACTGCACTGTGTGATTAATAAATTAAGTTGTTTAATTTAAAATTATTTAACACCGACCTCTGTTTCTATGTTTTTGTCTGTGGCTTGGCTTTGCTTATCTGTGTAAAGCTGGGTGTATGATGTATGGGTAAAAAATACGTCGTCAGAGATCAAAAAGTTGCATAGATACGTAACGGACGTACTAGGTCTGCCCAGTTGTCCATACAGACTAAAAATATACTGTCGGAACATATATGCTATTGTGACGCCATGACTCTTCCTGTGACATGCTAAGATCAACAATTGTAACATCATTTTCAGTATTATGTTAAAAGAGCGATAACTGTATTATATTTTCATATATGGTTCCGCTCTACGGTTTCGTACTTTGCATAGGTTTAATTATTAATGTAAAAGAATTTCACATGTTTTACTCAGTGGTTAGTGTATTTTGCACTAGTTCAAGGTCATTTTTCGATCATATGGGGACAGATATTTTGATCATCTCTCTGTTTTTGATAGTGCACAGTTTCCATAATTGCCACATTTGAAGAAATTTTAGTAACAGTACATCAAAGTGACTTAAAGGTATGCCAACATTATCTATACTGTGCATTTTGCTAGGGAAACAACTTCATCTTATCCCGGTTTCTCTCTCCGAAGTACATAATAACTTTCGAGCGGAATCATAATCTGACGTTTCACTGTCTCAAATGTTACGTTTTATACACTTTATTGTCGGCTGGCCAATAGAACTAAATTTTCAACAGCATATCGACCGATGTGAGTTAGCAAATCCGAAAATATGGCAGAACTATACGGTAATTGATTTTTTTACAATACACATGCTTTTGTATTTTTACAAATAGTTGTCAAGATGAACCTTTCAAACCTAAGATTGCAGCTTGAGAATAATATTATGTTTTCTGGGCTGAAAAAGACAACACGTATATATCTCATTGAAGAGAGACACCTGCTAAAAACTTGCATATTTAAATCTGAAACATTCATCATGAACCGTCTGTTATGTCCCACGTGATATAATAGTTGCGAAATATTACCATATTACACTGTAGAAGACATGACAAAAGTGTTGATCTATTTAATAAATTTGCTCTTTCTCTATTTGTAGCAGCACTGTAACATGACTTCCAGGTTTGGTTGCATTTGTGGTTTGATCCAGCGTTCACATTATCTTCAAGAAAGCGGTCTAAGTAGAGGGTCATGTCATGCCATAGGTTTCCAAACAAAAAGAGTCAAAACAAATGTTTCAATTTAATTCTACTTGTTAGAACATTTGAAAATAACTACTCTAATTTATTATAATAGACGAAATTCTCCTGGAGAGTTGCTAACAAGTTTATTGATTAAATGATTATTAACATATATTTACTTCGCCCCATGTAAACTTTGTTAGAGAAATTTCATTATATAATTAATTATTAAGGGTGTCATTTCATAATCAAACATGCTTAATAAATGGCAAAGTAACTAATCAATGTCATTATGGATGTTATGATATAATTTTTTTCCCTGTCTTCATACTTGGAACAAGGCAAGAACAAATTTTGTTTTGATCCTCTACTTTGTTTGCACAAAAGGGGCAATATTTAGCATTCATTGCGATTACAGGTGTTAGGTAACGACCAGTTTCAATTTGCAGAGAATAAGCACTGATTCTAAACTGGGTAAATTTTTTAAGCTGCTTTTTTTTATTCCAAGCCTCATAATAGTTAACTTTCAAATTCAAAACTCTTCTTGATTTCCTATACACAGATAATTTGAAATATACTGAAGTTGTTGGAAAATACTATGAAGCAGTTACAAAAAGGTATTGTTATATATTTCACAAAGAGGTATTGAAAGATATTAATGGGAGAAAAATGATATCGCGACAGTGGCGGTACAACATTTATCTCTACTGTGGCGCTATCACTTTTGGAACTGCTTTCTTTTCCTATTTAGGAAACATATATGCTATTCAAATCTGTATTTCCATATCTAGTCCTATTTTTTTATCTCTCTCTCTCTCTCTCTCTCTCTCTCTCTCTCTCTTTTACAAAGGATGAACAGATCTTAAAATGTATAAGCATAATTTTATAAAATCAACGAGGAGGTGTCATCAAACAAACTTCATACAACAAAAAGTAATTTTTAAGTATTGACTTTTCTAATTATTTTTTTTTGCGTGAATTATGCAAATTGTCAGTGGCTGTACTTACATGACCTGTTACTATTCAATAGTCTGTGTTACCCATACAGTATCGTATATATATATATATATATATATATATATATATATATATATATATATATATATATATATATATTACATTCTACGACAAACGAATCACACTTTTAGGATAAACTCTTAAATATAGTAATAAGATTGTTTAAGTAGCGAGTTTTATCTCTCATCACAATCATAATCTTGTTTGAAAACGATAGAAAAATCAGGCATTGATGAGTGTTCATTGCAAACAGAAATTAAATGACAGAAATTTGGGTGCAGTGTCTGTTAGCAAACTTGAGAGCAAGCTTACCAAGGCCACACTTATTCACGTTTAAATGCAGAAAAAAGAACCAATATCCTTACAAATAAACTCACAGTTATTAAAATCTTTTGTTTAAACATCTGCCGCTCTGAAGTCTCTCGGATATGACTACTCTGCGAATGTTTCTACAGTACCGCTACCCCAACAATGTTTACTGTAACAATCCGCGCAACAAATGAAGCGAAAATAAAAATCTCTTCATGTTCGTATGAAAACAGTCACTAATTTAACAAAATACATAATTTGAAGCATTACATTTTTGGAACTAAATTTGTAAACAAGCGCTGTCCTAATATTATTGTAAAATTTGGGAACGTCTTTTTTGCAACCGTTAAACGCATTTTCACATAATAGAGAAAACAATTAATGCAAATTATATAGCTATTCAAGGCGAACAATGTTTTTTCTTTCTTGTGAAGAATTGTAATACTACATATGTTAAGACGCACGAAATTGCAATGAATCCAATCCAGTGGCCTTATTTCATTTATTCAGTTATCTACGATCGTATTGGTAATGTCAATTCTCGGACAAGTTTCAAATTAACTTTTTCTCGCAAAGGAGAACAATAATACATTGGAAGAATTCATACGAGCATTGGATCTAATGGAAAAGCAAACTTAGCTAGAAAAGAATTAATATGTTCACCTTCTATAGATGCAAAAGTGGTGATAATTCATACATAATTACGGACGTTAGTCCTTTATACAAATGCAAAAACACTTTGTCAAATATCGTGAAATATTGGCATAGCTCAATGCTAAACAGTTATTCTACTGATGCAAGCTGCAACCGGTGACGGTGAAGTATACTCATAACGCGAAAGAGAGATTAATCAAATTTGCCGGGAGAATAATTCCCCATTATGCCATGTTCGTAGTGATTAGTATTATGTACGTTCGAGTGCCCAACTACTACCTCCTCCCAGTCTATTTAGTTTCCTAGTGAGGCTGATTTGCATCACGGTATGCTTTTAATCCTAACCGGCGCTATCTTTTAATTTGGGATACCTAGACTTTTAATTGATTGTGGGTTTTTTTTTTTTTTTTTTTGATGTGTGTAGGTTTGTTTTTTAAAAAGATTAACCTACTTCTTAGCACCCTTCAGGTCCTAACCAGTGCTTGTTTTAGTTACCTGAACACTAAGTTCACTTTTAAATACTACCTTTTTAAATTGCTTTGGTTGGTTGTTTGCTTGCTAATATCATAAGTGATGTGCTATGTGCATAGTCTCGTTGAATTCATGTCTTGCAAATCATGTTGATTTAACGTCTTTAGCCCCAATTTACACGAACAAACTTAACGAAAGCTCTTTTGGTAATACAGTCCAGTGACTTTTGTGCGAGGCAACATCTCCCACGCTAGTTTTCCACATTTTCAGGTAATTTTGGGCAAGTTCTTTTCTTAAATTGAAAGGAATAATTTATTCCGTTTCAATGTTAGAGTAGACATTGATGCAACGGCCCAACTTAATTGAACAGGCTTAACAAAAGCTTTTTGCTAACACTGTCCAGTGACTGATCAACATTCGGCTACGGCTAATCTAAAGTAAACCTTATTATCCTTTATTTGTTCAAATCACCACCAGGTATAAAGTAGAGTAAATTAACTACATGTACTTCAGCGAGCACAGCCCGCACAGCTCTCAAAATGACATATGTTGGTTTGCAAGAAACCCTGCTCAAAGTTATATGAAATGCCCCGATTGGTTTTACATATTTTATCGTATTGTTTTATAGTAATCGGATTTGTTCCTTGTTTCTTACAAACCACGCGGGATATTCCACCCATAAAACCTGGTCGCAAACCTAGTCTAACGACTTAAATCTAACATCATCATCATAGTTGAACACCCATTGCTCACCCGATGTTGCGACGATTAGTAAAAAACAACAAGCTTCAGTTTCAGGTGATGCTTTCAGTGAAGTGGAATTTCCTCTTGATTGCTCTCAGGAGAGTAAATTTGTATGCACACTATATGTAAGAAGTGTTACCTCATTTCACGTAAATAACTGTCCTATGTCATTTATTTTATCAGAAGAGTAAATTTATTAATATTATTATTATTATTATTATTATTATTATTATTATTATTATTATTATATCCTTTATGGCGGTTGAATTTTTGCAGTTTAAATTAGTGATTGAACTTTCTTGCTAGTAGCATCGATACTAAATAACGTTCTCCCCGCCCCCCCCCCCACACACACACATACACACACCACCACCAACAACAACAACACACAACTAAGGTACGTGATTTGTTTGTAATATAACACTGAGTAGTATTATTTTTAATTTCACTTTGCTTTTCCCCGAAATTTAGAGTTCTATTGATTTGAATTGTGATGTAGATAGTGTCATGGTTTTTTATATAAGGCAATGTTTTATTTCAGTACACATGCTTTCCGCAAAGGCTTGTTTTGTTCTTAAAACATTTGTTTTTTCTTTTGCAAATACATTGAATGTCGACACCTTTATTTTCTTCTGATTAGGTAATAAGCCCAAAATTCAAGGGCAGAAACATAAATATGCATACAAGAGTTGCCCTACATCAGGTTTCATCACAAATTGATATTGCAATAACTTTGATGAAATCTTTGAAGTATTCACATCTTGTATACATAAAATTTAAAGATTATTTCACACTTTGTGTACATTTTTGAATATTTTATTAACACCCTCTGCTTAGGCGATGTTGTTACTATCCAATAAGAGATAAATCTTCATTTTCTGGTGATTTCTTTAGTTAATCCCCTACCCAACCGTAAGAATAAAATCAAAAGATCGTGTTTTGTGTCAAATCGATATGGATGATTTTACAGACATGTTGTGATCCGAATTACCTATTTACCTTCTGGTTGTCAATTGTATTATTTTTATTGAGTTTAAAGTCTACAATTTGTATTTGTCAAACTCTGTGTGCTGTTTACCTACCATCCCTGAAATAAACTACATGGAGATTATTGACTTGTATCTGAAACTTCAACGTAGTTGTGAACTGAGGAACTATATGTCATTAGTGACTGAGCAATCCCTTTTCTGGCCAATGACCATTGCCGGTGGATGACCCATGTAGTGATGGATATTAGGAAATAAATACGGTTTTAGGCCTCGATTCAAAGCTTGTCCAATCGCGAAGCGAATTAGCTTTACAGCCCCGCCCGAATAATTGACACCTCTTGCCCTTTCTAGATGTAACAATGTTAAAATATCAGAATGTAACTTGGAAGAACATTTGGAACGTTTCTCTCTCTCTCTCTCTCTCTCTCTCTCTCTCTCTCTCTCTCTCTCTCTCTCTCTCTCTCTCTCTCTCTCTCTCTCTCTCTCCGGATTGATTGATCCCACTCTCAGCCCGAAATCTTGAAACTGTTATAAACACACATTTTTATGAAGACTGTACTCAAGGATTAACAACTGGAATCAATGAACATTTTAGTACTTACCTCAACTAATTGTAACAAATCTGATCATCCCACAGCTTTTTCAAAATGTGAAGTCTCCTGTTGAACTTATTAGATTTTTTTAATTGTGGAAAATCAATTATGGCTACATACTGTATGTTAGGAAATCTAAATTATATAATGTAAAATGTCAGTTGTAGCTGTCGTTGATGTTGCTATAATTAAGAAAACTCGCCGATACAGCGAATATAAACTGTATATAATTGCAATAGGATATATGAGCTGTAATTTAAATAGGAGACAAGAAAGTTATTTCCTAAGTATTCAGCCTCAACCTTAGAGGAATATCTTTCATGTGATGCTCATATTTTTGCCACCTTATGATCATTCGAAAAATATTACTTAGAATTATTCTCAATTAGCTGAACATATGACCGCTGTCTAAATTACAACACAGCGAAAAGAGACTAGAAATGCATATTAAAGTTGGTGTATAATTGTTACAGGATATATGACAAGATAAATTATCACTTATTTCAGAAGGCGGAGGATTATAAACTTGTGTACTTAGCAAACAGCATATGATCTATGCATGAAATAAAAACAAGGTGGATTTTGGCCAGTAATCCATTGAAGTAAACAATATGTCACAGCTTGAATGACAAAAGCTCTATAAAGACATTCTATCATTTTAACTTTAGACTAAAGTTCATCTACACCTGACGTTGACTCTATTAAAGAAAGCCGATTCGTTTCTTTAGCAAATATTATCAACAGATGGTTCTTGCTTCTGGAATCGTGTTAACAGGGAGTCAAAATATTCGTGACCTGAGAAAAAGTAAACCTCATATTTATTATTGTAATAATGTATATTTCCATACTTTAATATTTTGAATAATTAATGGTCAACAAGAAAGCCATCTTTATGGATCTTAAATTTGCATAATTAGGAGGCTCTAAATTGAAAATCTTATAAGCTACGGTCAATTAATTTGATGTAGAGAAGAACAGAACAAAATCTTAATTTATCTATTCCACAAATGTAATATTATTTCTCATTTGCATTTTGTACTGAAACGACATGCAAAAACATTACCGATCGCATTTATGTTTTCAATTTCATAAGCAATATTTTTTAAAAAATTAATATTGTTTTTAAATTTATTTTGGCTGGCATCGATTGTCATCCATGCGCTAGTACAATTTAATATAACTGCCTAAAATGTTGTTTCTGTAAATATAATATGAGTGCACAACTTCAACACATCATGCTTTTCACTACATTCTAAGAGTGAAGATCAAATCTTTCGTTTATTAAGATTTTTGTATCATGGAAGGCCAGTAATGTGCGTACAATCTCTATTGGTACTGTTGATGGTTATCCACATGACCTCTGCCTGCAAATTCTCAATGTACACATGGGAACACTCCATGTGTCCTGGTCATAATAAAACAGGTTGCTGAAAGTAGAAGTAAACTTGTAGGATTCACACTTTGACACTAATAACAAAAGCAAAAAGAATGAGAATAATTTTGATGATAGTGATGGTGATCGTGATGATATTACTTCTTACACTGCTTCTACTGATACTGCTACTACAATCACCACTACTACAACCGCTACTGTTGCTGTTACTATTGCATACACCACCGTAATATACTGACCATCATCATGACTACTACTTCTACGTCAACTATTACAAAATTACAGAAAATCCTTCATCACATATATAGATTATTTATCAGCACAGGTCTTTAAAAAAATTGAGTGCCCTACATTAACTAAAACTAGCTCACTTGATAGAATTCTCGATTTCAAACAGTCAATCGTACTCGTGTAACTACTAGATTAGGATGGTATTGTAGTCATTACTAGGAAATAAATGAAACAATACACGAGTATTTCACACAATATGTTATTCTTCAATCAAACCATGGAACAAATGTAACAGAGAGAATAGTGTTCATTTGTATTACAACTGTCTTGAGATAAAGGATACAAATCTGCTTTTGAAAAGAAGACACACATGTCTTGTATAGGTACACATTATAAATATATAGATTTCCACAAAATGCTGCGATCATCTAGTTTAACCTACATTACATCTCAAAACTCACTTAGAAATTAATATGCCGAACATGATCTAGTAGCACCTAATATCTCAAATTTATTTTCTTTCTCTAAATTCAAGGTAGACTGTGCAACTTCTTCTGTTTCATTTTGTAAAGAGGCGAGGGGATTGCTGCCCTGGTGTCCCTGTCTTCAAAATAGTACTGAGTAAATCAGTAACGTGGTGACTCTGAAAAGAAGGATCCATTTTATAATCAGGCAGTGGGTTTATATAATGATTTTATGAGACACCTGCGTCATTTTATTAAGAGCAAGCTTTTGGTCTGGCACGATAATCAAGCAAATTATCTTATACTGAAACATGTACGGCCAGCACACACGCTGCATATTTTGCATTGGTTACCAATGCGTTAATATTTGGTGGGCTGTTTGCAAGTTCTTGTGCCATACTGGGTGTAGTTTTTGGATTTCGACCAAGTATCAGTCAACCAGGAACATAGTATTTTTAAAGTATGAAAATAGTAGAGTGGGAATAAAGATGGCGCATTTGTCTCCCATTATTATCAATTGCATATTCTATGTCGAAATATGGCGGACTCCATTGTTTGTCATCTAGCTTATTTCCAAGAGTGGGTAACTCTCTATTAAACTTTAATCGAAACAGTGGCGTCACGCCAACACAAAGAAGATTATAAGATTATTGCTGTTTACTAATTACGTATTAAATAAAAATGATATTCATCTGCTACGATGGGGAGCTTCAGGATAGTGCTCATTTTATTATCGTTTTGGTTTGTATTTTGTGCTTTCTCCTTTTATTTCAAGCATGCTTCAAAAATACCAAATTGATTGATAGGGTGAAGAGTGTACACTGATTCTTTGTAATTCATCATTATATAGAGTTATTCTACAAAACACCATCTATATCGTCCATTTTAGAAGTTAGAATTATCAATTTATATCTTTTTTCTGACCCAAAAATGTCAAAGTTAGAATTTAGATAATTGATGACAAAACAAATTATTCTTTAAGATGATTTTATTGGTCTTTTAGTTATCCTTGGAAGAAACTTTATCAATTGTACTTATCATCGTTCATCTCAAGATTGAATGCTGTAGAAATGTCCTTAAACCCGTCGGTAGTTTTCAATTTTTGCATATTTATATCTTACTTTTGTGGTACGCACGTGTTTTTACTTTTATATTGAAATTATACAAGCGCTAGACTAAATACAATTACATTTTGTTGATCATAGTAGAATATTTAAGTTCTATTAAATTTGAACAATTAAAATTTGAATTTGAACATCTTTTTGATTCATCCAAAAGACGATAGCATAAACTTCATGCATTATTTTCAGTGACGTTGTAGGGAGACAGTGACGTACATATTTTCAATGAGCATGGTTCGCTCTCTAAGGATGGTTAAACAACATATTAATGAGGGTTTTCTTATAAAATTAACAAAATGAAATTTCAAAAATATACCTGTCAGAGGTGTATTTTCTATTACATATCCATATCCTACGATCTGTAAAGTATATAAGTAAAAGGTAGATGACCGAGTATGGCGAAACGGATCCATGGTTGATGTGGTGTAAATTGCCCTTGAAAGTTCGGTTATTCCTTGGCAAATAAACCGTGGCCCAGTATTTATTAATTATGAGACAATGACCTATAACTGCATTCACAACACATCCGATGAGTACAGTGTTGTTGCAGCATGATGTTAAGGCATACCTTGGATTAGGGGGCACTAATAACACGTGTCGATAACCGATCTGCATGAAGCAAATACAGTCTCCACACATCGATAATATCAGGTGTACAGTAATACATGACCCAAAATTTCATGTTTATTGGATGGCTACTGTTATGAATTGTACTAAGCTTATTATTTTGCTATTAAGTAAAAGAAGAAAAAATAAACCACGTGTTCAAAGATATTTTTAAATGTCATTCATTTCCATCCAGTATTACAATTCTAAATCCGGGTCTGAAAAATACTAATTCGTCAATGCCCGTGTAAAGAAGAGTTATTAATAATACAGTATGTAATAGCATTGAAAATCGCAACCTTACTTTTATACGATTTACAGCAAAGGAAACTTCTAATTGTTTGTAATGGTAGTTCACCTTTATCTTCTCAGAACGGGACAAATCATTAACCGTGAACAATGGTACTTTCTTTATGATCTTCCCATGGGCTGAGGATTATTCTGACGGTTCTTTGGACGTAATCAGTGATTATATTATTGTTGGTAAGATATATAACTTTGCAAATTCGAGAGCTACATCATTCGTTTGTTGCGTTTTTGGGGACCTCGGCATACTAGAATTGAAAACAAACTCGAACCAAATATTCGCTGCTTAGCACTTAGAACTAACAGAGCAGTACTATGCACGCACTCACGTCCACAAATAGATAGATAGATAGATAGACACAGTGATAGATAGATCTAGAGATATATACCATATAGATTATTTCGATTTTCCAACCATTTTTAGTAGATTCACCACGATTCAATCATGTACATATTTGAAGTTTTTTGTTTGTCAGCCTTTGTGTTATGAGTTGTTTGTTTTTATCGTTTATTACCGTGACGAAGTGCTTGATTAGGTAGTAACGTTGGCAAACTGTTTTGTAACTGCGCTGCAACCGATTTTCAGTTTTACAAAAAACATACAGTCACAGAACAGAGTGCGTTTCAGGAGCTTTCCATTTCTCGACTCTGACTGTATTTTGTATTAAAAGACGGTAGACACTAATAGTGAAATACAGGTGTTAGCCTCGTTGAAAATGTAAGATTTACCATTGCAGGATCTCATCCGCTTGATGTTCAATATCATAGTATCGCTTGTCATGCAACTACCTTGTCCCTTAAAATCAACAACCTCCAGCCGTCGATTTCTGTCTTAACCGATGTGCTCCCCACTTACAGAGAAATGGTTTGGGATATGTTTCATCTTTGATTATTCAACACCATTGTCCGTAATGAGAACCATATTGGAAAAGCTTAACTAATAGTCTGTATTATTTGAGACTCTTTTCTCTGAGATAGGTTTCCATGTACTAGTGTAAATAATCGTCGTTTTCTGGGATTCATGGCCATTCGTAAATTATTCCAACGCAGTGACAAATATTATATTGAGATGAAGATTACAATTTTCACCTCCCTTTAAATATTCATTTCAGCTATATCATCTTTACGATCAAAATGTTCGAAATATGTTTGTCTCTCTCAGCTCGACTTTATATACGAAAGAAAAGATGCATCAAAATATATCAGGAACTTTCCTATATGATCCAGCAGAGGTAAATCGCGGACTACTTAGTTTTTCGTGCTTACTGCTACAACTGTTAACATTCTCTCTAAATTGTAGTTAGTATTTGATAAATGAATCTACACAGCTTGTGGGAAAGGCAGGAATTACCTCTGCTATATATTTTCTTCACAAATCCTTCAGCGGGTCATATTTTGTTGATATATTAACACTCTGAGGTGGAAAAAGTGAAAAAAGTACAGTGAAACCGGTATATTAAAGGACACTCAGGGGATTAAAAAAGTTTGTCATGTCCCCTACAGCAATGAAAAATGTCCGCAAATTTAAGAGAAGAGGTTCACAATTGTTTTCTTTTGAGAACTGTTGTCTTTTAAGAGATATTTTTGTTAAGGTAGACATCATTGTGCACAACTATTAATCCTCAATCGATGTGACTTTGTATTTTTGGCACATGTTTCCTTTTTATTTTTCTCAAATGCACTCTTTAATCTCATTACATTCATGTAGAATTGTTATAACTTACATAAATACCATCTCGATTCTTCTGTAAAACTTGGCGAGTAGCAGCTTGGCGATTTCAAGTCTGTTTTTGATCAGCCATTAATAAATGTAAGACCCATCTTGCGCAAACTTTACTAGGCTTTGAATTATTCTGATAAATGTACGTATCTTCCACTGTGTATTGAACATCTTCAATTGTTCCCTTCAGAGCAGCTACTTCCCGCTCACTAACAAAGGTCTTCCAGAATCTGGGTCATCTTTAATAGATTTGCGACTATCTTAAAAATGATAAAATCACCACAAAATTATAGAGTATGACAGGGAATTACATCCGTGAAAATTATCCAAGTCGGCCTTGATATCAGTCGGAGAGTACCTTAAAAGCGCCAGGATTTTAGTGTGCTCTTTGCTCGGGATCAGAATTATTCTCCTTCTCCGACAGTTTTAGGTCACTGTCATTTGCCTATGTTACGTCACATGCATATATCTGCAGGTGTCTGGTGTGTTGCACGTGCAGCAGCATATCATTTTAAAGAACGTTATTTTGTCTACCGATCTCTTTTTTAAATTTGTTCACAGGTTCAAAGAAACAAAATGTTACAACAAAATATTCAGAACTTTTCAAATACCCCTCGTATGCCTGTATGTATTAGCGTTTAACGTCATCTCAGCATAATAATGGCTATATGGTAGCAATTAAAACAACAATTCCAAAAATGTAAAACACACGAATTGCATAAAAACTCTAAATAGATAAATCCTTCCAAACAAATGTAAACATGAAGATGGAAATGGGTTTCTAACGTGTATCCACAATGAAGAACCAGATGATATATATATATATATATATGAATATATGTATGTATACATTATTGGCTATATGGTGCCATTCTAAGTAAAGTTTCAAACATGTACCAACCAATAATTGCACAAAAAAAGGCTAGGAAGGAAAACCCAACCAAACAAATGTGAACATGAAGGAGAAATGGTTTTATTAACGTGCGTCCAAAATTAGGAATGCGCTTTTATGTACGATTGTATGTGTGTATGCATTAGCATTTAACGGCACCTAGGCAAAACAATTGCTATAAGGTGCCGATAAAAAGTAAAGTTCCCAACAGAGTTAAAACCAAGAACTGCGCAAAACACTAGAAACGTTAATCGTTACAAAAAATGTTAACATGATGAGGGGAATGGATTCTAAGCTGTTTCCAGTATTAGGCATGAAATGATATGCAGGGGTGTACTGGATAAGCAACGCGGCCCTGGACTTATCTGCCGGGACAGGCCCGTGGTTTTGCCCACACCAGTAAAACACCGGTAAAAACGGATGTTTTTGACCTCCCACCTGCCCACCGATGCGGCGGCCCACCGGGATTTGTCCCGGTATGCCTAATGGACAGTTCACCACTGATGATATGTATGTATGTATGTATGTATGTATGTATGTATGTATGTATGTATGTATGTATGTATGTATGTATGTATGTATGTATGTATGTATGCATGCATGCATGTATGTATGTATGTATGTATGTATGTATGTATGTATGTATGTATGTATGTATGTATGTATGTATGTATGTATGTATGTATGTATGTATGTATGTATGTATGTATGTATGTATGTATGTATGTATGTATGTATATATTAGCGTTTAACGGAACATCTGCGTATTAATGCTTATACAGTGCCAATTAAAAGTAAAGTTCCCAAAAAGTAAAAATCAAGAATAACACAAAACAATAGTTAGGTAAACCCTTTCAAAAAAAGGCAAACATGAAGCGCTTCCAAAATTAAGAATAAGATGACATGTATTTGTTTGTGGTTAACGGCACCTAAACACAACAATGACTATATGATGCAAATCAAAAATAAAGTTCGAAAAATGTAAACAAAAAGAATAGCAACAAAAGTCCTAGGAAATCAAACCCTTCAAAAGAATGTAAACATGAAGAGGGAAACGGGTTTCTATTCTTATAGATTCCTACCGCCTGGTCTGAAAATTCTAAGGTAGCAAATTCAATAAGTTTCCCTTGTTCTTCTGTACTAGTACTAAAACTAAACAAATTCGAATTCAATGGAAAACACTCTGTGCAGATTAATGGCACTTCAATGAGCACAAAGACGGCTCTTTCACATGCAAATGTTTGTATGGTCAAACTGGAAGGCAGACTCTTATCCACGGTGTCGTACATTGTACTTTCGTGTCTACATTTCTTTGACGACATTGAACTGAAGTGGCACCACGAACGATTGTATTAATAAAGCAAACGAATTCCATCAAAATCAAGTTCACCGCAAAAATATCAGATACAAATCACGTGTATTTGGACATAAAAAAGTAATTGAAAGGAAACTCCCCACGGATGTATACTCCCAGCCAACAGACAAATATCATTACTTGCTCCTATCCAGCTGTCACCCAGAACATTTTAAAACATCATCCTTAGCCAGGCTCTACGAGTGAGAAGGATCTGCTCTGACAAAGAGACATTAGAACAATAATCTAGAGAATTATCTCAAAGCCTAGTCAAGCGGAACTACGAGAAGAGCATCCCTTTCAACATATAAACTGGGCTCATAATCTTCTCAGCATTGCCATAATATCGACAATTGAAACTATAATGGGTATCCTGTGGGTCAAATGACCAAACCTAAATGCCACTCAGTTCCAGATCAAGTCTGTTTCTGATAAAACTCTTTGATAATATTAGAACAATTCTCACCCTAATTTTCTGCAAGTCTCCAGACTATTAGGTTGTTACGTCTATAACTAGCTTCCGTGTCAAAAGATTTATATATAGCAGGGCTTTCGTCAAATTATATTGTTTGTTTGTAATTGATAAGAATTGTTCAGCTTTTTTTGTCCATGTTCACCAACATATGTTGTAAGTGTGACATATCCTTATTGCAGATTTTGTGCCTAGATTTCAATATATACTTCTCCAGATTCGTTTATAGAGAAATTAAATGTACCATTTTAAACTTGTTGGGGGCATCTTACTTCCAAAACAACAAACTAGATGGAGATTTTGGCGAAATTTAAAAAAAAAAATGGTTTTGTTTGTAATTTTAATTTTTAAGACGTATACTAAAATTGTCTCAAATTTGTATATACAACTGAAATAATGATCTGTGTGTAAGAGTGTATTTTAACTATTTCAAATATATCAGAAAATAATATAAATCCTTGTATTTCGATCTTACATTTGTAACCTATGGCATCACAAAACCCTCCACTTAGACCGAAGACTTGTAAGATCTGTAGCAAACCACACTGAAGTAAAATTCAACCACACTTATGCTTCAGTGTTGTTCCAATGCTGATACAGGTAGAGTAAAAGAATACGAATAAGTACAGCTTCCGTCATATCTCATAGGTATTGCTAAACGAATTGAGTCAGATTTGAATCGGTTTTTTTGTTGTTGTTTTTTTTTTTTTTTCTCTGATTTTCCTGGAAATTACTTAGCCAGTGAAGCATGTTAATTGCATTCAGTAGAAAGCAGCATTAAAGTCTAAATATAAAATAAAATTCTTATAATTTCAGTTTCTTAGCTTTTGCTTAAGATGGCAAAGGAAACACGTGTTATTCGGCTGGTTCCGGAAAGATCACTTGCACAAAAAATTCCAGTTATCTGATAAAGTGCGAAGATTTCCAGAAGATGCAACACAACCTATGCTGATTTTTTGATATATTTTGTCCAAGGTAGTGCCATAGTCTTAATGGATCTGAGCGTGTAACTAATACATTGAATTTCATCAAACATGTGGTAAAATGAAGGAAATATATATGGAACTTAACTGGTGCAGTGGTACCTGATAGGAACGCTACAAAGCTTAATGAAATACAAGAGCGTGCTTTGAGATTTTTACGTGATGATTCTACCAGCAGTTACCGAAAACTATTACTTAAGGAAAACTACTTGCTGTGAAAAGGCTTAGACTTAGATATATAGCTTTAGATTCTGAATGGGGTTGATCATTATTGTTTTTAAAATAAGCTACTATATTTTATACACAATAAATCTAATTTTAGTTATCCAAATGTATTAGATATCCCAAGAATGGGAAATTCAACATATGCCAAAACCTCTGTTAGATATTCATCTTCCTCTCTGTGGAATGAGCTACCAAATCATTTTAAGGAAGACTCGCTTTTCAATTAATTTAGGTTCACAATTTGATTATGAAATGGCAGAAACTGCAAACACTTTATCTATAAATAATATAACCCGCCAACCCAAAAACTCTTCTGCCATTGTCTTACTCTTACATATTTTGTACCGTCAGTTGCCTTACTAATAACTCTCTTTTCCTTTTGCATCTAAGTATATTTCTAATTTTGACATGGGCTCCCTTTTAAGATACCCAGGCATTTCACATTTATGGTATTTTCAAGGTTTAACTTACCTCGTAACATGCTTTAATTCCAACATGTTCTTCATTTTAGATACATTGACATTAAATTTACTTTCAAATTCTCTTTTAAAGTGGTTTGCTTGCTTACATTTTATGTTCTGTGCTATGTCATTTGTCCCTTATTGTAACTATGTATTATGTTAAGTTTCTAATTCTTGTAATCATGCCCATTTGATTTTGTTTCTTTTATATAATGTCATAAAGCTCATTAGAATTTATGTTTTACTGTTGCTTTAATCATGACGACTCTGAATGAGTCTTGTCTTGTCTGACTTATATAAAGTTTTATTCTAAATGCACACGTCGATGTGTAAAATAGTTTAGAGTATGAATGTGATAAACAAGACAAGTGTGGCAGCAACTGTGCGGTTAGAGAGTTTAGAGATTCAAGCCTGTAATCATGATAAAGGATTATAGCGTATATTTGACTTCATCAAAAAGCAAAGTTCATCAGTAACTTTATTACACTTGCAAAACATGTAGTAAATACGATCGGTGCTACTTCATTACACATGTAAAACATGTAGTAAATACCGTAGGTGATACTTAATCCCATGTGCTGAACACGTACTAAATATGGTCGATGATAATTTGTTTCATTTGTCAAACTTGCAGTAAATACGGTCGGTGCTGCTTTATTACTATTGCAAAACACGTACTAAATACGGTTCCTGCTGCATTATTGCATTTGTAAACTATATAAATTCAAAGTTCCGGCAGTGGGAGCATACTTACCCCATGTTCTCCGGCTTTGGGTTTGACCACGTCGTAGTACACATAGTGCTATTTTTGTGCATATCTTTGCAATGACTTGTCAATGAGCTGTCCACTTTACTGAAGCAACCTTTAGAGGTACTTAGAGTGCAAAACGTTGTTCTTTCTTGTTATCCCCTGTATGTGAAAATTATTTATGAAACACTGAATGTTTCGAAATTTATTTAAAATTTCTCGAAAATCAGGCTTTTACCATATGACGCCTAGCTATCAGATATAAATTAATAAAGCTTGGTTTAAGAGGAAATATTCTAGATATAATCAAATTAATGTACAGCAATGTAAAGTCAAGAGTTAAATATGACAATAAGTTAAGTGATGAATTCACTTGTATTCTTGGTGTCCGGCAAGGTGAATGCTTATCACCATTTCTTTTTTCAATATTTGTTTGTAAATGATTTACAGGAAAATTTTGCCATGCTTTGTATTTGTTACGACTAGAGATGAATATGTAACAACAGAAAGAAAGACTTAAACAAGCTTTCACAATTTATAAAATACAAATTTAATTTCCCAAAATATAAAATATTTTAAACAAAGAAAGTGAAAGAATTTAAAATATCTTACAATGTAGAAGTTACTTAAATAATCCTGAATTGTTCTATAGAATTCACTAAGCCGGAAACTGTCCAAAGGTATTCCGAATGAGGACACTAATGTGCATATGTGTCAACAAGAATCACAGTTCTAAATCCAAATGTTATTAATTCCAGATACATTAATGTGAACGTAGAATATCCCAAAAGTTCTTGAAATTTTTCCGATAATTCCAACGGATTTAAATACTGTTCAGATCTTTAAATACTAGTCCATATTCCCAGAAGTACTAGTTATAAATTCGAATTCACAAACTGACTATCACAAGCAATAAACAAATTCCTTTATGACTTTTACGAGCTGAAGTAATTGTAAAGAATGCCCCACACAGGGATTAAATCTAGTTTTATAGTATTCATACTGCGTAGAACAAATAAAAAACCAATCTGCGATCTAAAACAATTCAATCTACTGCGTTTCAAATAAACAAACTCGAATCGCGATTATAATTCTTATTTCAAATCAACACATTGTTTACTCTAAACTGAATCATGGGAACCAGGTCATGACTAATACCTTTACCACGCGCTATGACTCACACTCTACCCACGTGATCTCCATGTTGTTAAGTTGACCGACATAATTATTGATTTCCTTTGACAGAAGCAATGACTTGTGTTGAAATTCCGTGTACTTTACAAATAGCGTTGGCTACTGAAAAAAATATATTAATTATAATACAAAGGTCATAAACCAAATGAAACTATATTATAATTCTAAAGATGATACATAATTCCGTAACAGTATTGAAGGTATAGATATTGGCATGTTACATCTTTTTATTATTTTATACGTAGATGACAATACCATCTTTTCAGGTTCGCCCGAAGATCTTCAGTCCGGGTTAAATTATTTGAAAGATTATTGTGCTAAGTGGAAACTTGTTGTTAACACCTCAAAAACAACGGTTATGATTTTTAGAAAAGGTGGTACTTTACCTAGAAATATGAATTTCACTTACTGTTGTTATGTATGATGTTTATA
The DNA here is from genome assembly GCA_029931535.1 of Margaritifera margaritifera. Classification (NCBI taxonomy): domain Eukaryota; kingdom Metazoa; phylum Mollusca; class Bivalvia; order Unionida; family Margaritiferidae; genus Margaritifera; species Margaritifera margaritifera. Next base: position 102,207 of record JAQPZY010000375.1, read on the forward strand.
TAATATTATACATATTTTAGGAAATTATAAATGTTTCTTCACTTTAATATTTGCTTAAATCTTAATGTTATCAGGAAAAACATGTTTAACTAGTGTCCTTGAATTAGGTTGTTTTGATCAATATGTTTTCTCAATTTGAAGGTCAAGGTTGATTTTTGTTTACAAGTAAAAATTCCATTAAGATGACTCATATTCTAGAACATTCTGTCATGTGACCAATCTTTATATATGCCATGTTTGGTGGACATTTATTCAGTTTTGACATTACCATCAGTCTTGTAAAGAGCTATTACAGTTGTGAAAATTCATTCCAAATTCTAAGAGAGGAATTATTTTAAAAATTCATTGGATTATAACAGTGCTCATAAACTTTTGGATTTTGGATTTTTAATTAATGATTTTGGAATTTAACTGAACTTATTCAGAGATTTTGGAATACTTCATTTTGACATCAGCACATCAAGATTTCTAGTACATCAGGACTTTGGAGACCATTAGCACATCATAACATTCAAGGAAACAGCCGTGAATTTGGAACATTCTATATTTAGGACTTGTGATTAGAACAATCATTCGTATTGGATTATTAGGATTTCAAAACACATTACTGTAAGTGACCTTTTGATTTTTCATTTTAATTATCTAGTAATAAATTGCTTATTGATTTTTTACTTGATTTGTTGGTTTCACTTTCTTTCTGTTACATTTTTCTTAGACCATAGAGTCGTAACACTGTAATGAAAAACTGGAAATTGTACATAAGTTTACATATCTCAGACTTGTTATGACGTCTGGTGGTGCCTTTACTGAAACACAGACATTGACACGGCGAACCAAAATAGCGACATTTTTGCTTGAAAAATACCTTTTTACATTTACGTCCTTAAAAACAAGCCATGAATCTTTTTGATAGACTGATAAAACCTATCTTAAATTATTGTTGCCTAGTTTGGGGATTTATTCCTGCTAAATGCATTGAAAGGTTGCGTTTACATTTTTTAAAAAGATATTAGAAGTAAAGAAGACAACACAAAATTATTTTATTTATGGGGAGTTAGGGCGTACGACAGTGATAGTCAATAGATTTTATTATATTGTGAAGTATTGGTTTAAGATATTAGAGGCAAAGGAGGACAAATATATAAAATGTATATACCAAATGATGTTGAACGATTTAGAAACTCTACCTAATAAAGTAAATTGGCCATATTTAGTTAAAGATTTATTGTCAAGATTAGGATTCTATGAAGTTTGGGTTAATCAAGCTGTCGGAAACACGGACATATTTTTACTGTCATTTAAATTAAGGCTATCAGACAATTTTATCCAAAATTGGATGGATCGTCTTAAGGACAGTAGTCGAGCATTATTTTATGTAAATATTGCAAATTTCGGATCAAAACGTTACCTTGACAGGATCTATTCTTTGAAATATAGAAATGCAATTGCTAAATTTAGAGTATCCTCTCACAGACTTTCTCAAAGTTGAAGCTGGTAGATGGGCGAGACCATATAAACCAACTCATGATAGACTTTGTTCTATTTGTAACTTCACTGAAGATGAATATCAGTTTGTCCTTGAATGCGTATTGAATAAAGATCTAAGAGCCAAATATATAGAGAAATATTTCAGAAAAAGACCAAATAGGTTTAGATTTATATAACTGATGAATATCCAGAATACTAGAATTTTGAATGATTTGGCCACTTACATTTATAAGGCTTTTAATCATAGAAATACCGTCGTATATGCATTGCTCTTGTAAATATTGTGACTGACCACCATTACAATATGAATTTGAATTACATAACTTCTGATTTTATCTTCATATTATTACCTTTAATAATGTAGATATCTCTTTCTCCCTACGGAGAAATTTTGTGAATTAATATGCTTATTTCATTTGCATTCATCTGCATCTGCATGCATATGTAATTTCGTTTCTTACTATGATTTCTTTGTATATTGTAGACTAAAGATGATGATACCTTGTTGTTTATTGTACTATCTGCCATTCAATTCAATTCATTGAAAAGATGTATCCTCACAGTCTGTTTGGGCTATTGGAATGAATACAGACTCTTCTTCTTCTATAATGTAGTCCGCTTGTGGTGAGCTATATTTTTAGCACTCTATAGAAGCTGAATTCAACTATATGTTTTATCAAGAAAACAATCAGAAGCGCTCGAGTTGTGTATAATCCATTCTTGTCGAAGACAAATTTATATGCTAACGTAGTTATCATATTTACAATATATTGCAGTTGTTCTTATGGAAAAATAGTTTAATGTGTAACATAATCTGTTGATATGCACGCATGTGAAAGTTCTTAAACACAGTTTGAGATGTGGCTCATGTATTGCACGGTTCTTTTGTCGTAGTTTTATCTTCTGCGTGGGTTTTTGAACTCAGTAGGATTGTTTAACATGGATATCGTTGCTGATGGTGACTTTGGTAGGCAGTAAGACGGATGATGTTGGTAGTCTCAGCGTGAGTGACGAAGAGTTCAAGATCAACGGATCTGCGCAAGATTTATGGGAAATCGTTAAGCAGGCCTCAGAGTAGTGAAATACATAAAATCACTCCGCTGATATTCATCGTTAGTGGCGGATTAGGATTATTCGTGATCGTCGTGCTTATATCATGGAATAGTAGCAGCATAGTAGTTGATGAGCACTATATTTTCTTTCCTCTATGAATGACAGTCTACCCTTGGATAATATCTGTTGATGTCCAATACATTTATTATTGATGAACTCTATGTGCAGTTATCATATCTGTTGAGAAACTACATTTGTTCATACCTGTCAATGATTTATGGCAGGATTTCATTAAGTAAATTCATGTATTTGTAAACAGTACTATTTCATTGAAACTGCGTGAAACTGATGTATACTCTAATTCAGGTGTGAAAAGGGTATTTTATAATTATTCTTAGAATCCAGCTCGACTTTAGAATCACAGTATTTGTGTGCAAGTGTAGGTTAAGTCTTTCAGGGTTTGAGGTTTCTTAGCTTGTGCGAGATATTCTTTAACTTGCATATAATAAATAAACATCTCATTAAAATTACTCTTATTGTGTGTTTTCGCAAGATCCAACCCCATCCTAGTTCATCGTGAAACATTATTACTGTAAATCCTTTATGAAGCAGAATACGACAAATGGAGGAAAACAAGATAAGACTATTTTAGTCTGTTTTGTCTCCTTTTGTTGCCCTAAAATACTTATCTACGTAATAGATCGACACTTCACTGATAACAACAGTTGTTACATCTGTAGTTGAGGTTATAAATGCATCAATTACAAAGCATTGAGTACAAATTTAGTTACCATTATTTTTTTTATTTTTTTTTAAAAATTCCGTTCATTTATTAAAACTGATATGTTTAAATGTTATCAAACTAGCACTCTATGCATAATGATACATTTCCAACTTAAATGTCATCCATCCAGTGAAGTATCTTACACAATTAGATATCACGTAATCTTTTAAATCTGTCTGTAATTCAATGAGATTATCAATGGGGACAATTTCAGTCATCAGAGATGGAACTGCTAGGATGATGACATCTGATTGTAACAAGATAACCGGGTTGGATTTCGGATTTATAACAGAACACTTTTGATGATGATACAAATGCAATGTTTATTGATGAACGACTTGAATGGGAAAAGAGTTATGATTAATACGTGCGTGTATAAGATCCAAATATTGGACAAATTAACACAATCCGCATGAATCTAATAATGTAACATAAATGTGAAAACAAATAAATAACCTTACACAGTACAAGGACAAAGGTTAATGATTCACAGTAATTTCAGACGACGAAAAGAATGATATGTTTTACTCAAATAGTAAAAATGATGTACTTTACTCGAATAGTAAAAATGTACCCGCTCAAATAATGGAAAATTAGATACTTTATTCAAATAATAAAATGATGAAAATAATGGGATATATATCACATAAAATATCTTTACAATCCCAAACCACTGGGTATCACAAACCCCAAAATTAGCCCACCGCTAAAAGATTACATGTATAGAGTAACACAAAACACTCCGTCACTGGCACACTTGGCTACCAGTCACACTGGTCAGTCAAGCAGTCAGCATTAAGGTAGTCACCGGCCACCATTCAATTCCTTGGTCAATCAAGCAATCAGCGCCCACCAATCGGTCAGCAACACCCGATCAGCTGCTACTCAACCAGCAACACACTGTTAATTCAGCTCTACGGCTGCTATGGTCAGCCTTACAGCTGCTATGGTCAACGTCTATGGTTAGCTCTACAGCTGGGGCCTCGTCGACTCTGACCAGCTGAAAATAAATCTAACACCGTGTATCATGATTGACACGGGCATATACGATAACACGTAATGACGTTATATACGGTAAGTTATACAAATTACATTATTGGCACAACATTACAAAGCAATAAACAAGTTCAGAAGTGAACCTACCCGTGTCCGATAAGAATCCTATGGTACTAAACGTTTCCTGAAATGCCACTTTATATTGCTAATATAAAGTTCTTGTTAAGTCACAAACAAGAATAGAAAATATTTGCATTGTACTACGCAAGCCGAAGTTACATAGAAAATATACATCAGAAATTAATAAATAATTTACATACCTCTACAGCTGAAGATGTGCAAATCCTTAAGTAGACTCCTCACTGACAAGACGATCCGTAATGTAAAGATTTAGTCTCACGGTGAGGCATTTATACACAGACGATGCAGCTCTACATCGTCCGTATGCTTGATGTATTCGGTTTTTCCCATCGAAAGCACTTCGCACTTGCGGCATAGGGTGAACCGAACTCACTGTTTCGAAATATTGTACAATATACATAAATCACCCTCTGGTATCGTTGTACACGAAAAACGAAACCCTAGTACATGTATTTAATAAATAATGGGATTTATACAATTCCGTGACATTGACAACGGCTTGGTTATTCGACTCCATATCAGTTCGACTTTGACCAATATCTCTTGATGTCTTTTTTTATTATACATATTCTCAACTCCTGTTAGTATTCGTTAATTTTATGAGAAATAAATCTCCTGCAGTTTTGTCTTCTGTGAAACTCAATTGTTTTTCAGGACGTTATTGATCTCTTTAAATAGTGTGAAAATGGCAATAGGTTGCAGAATACATTTTGATCATGCACTTGACAATCTTTAGGATAAAGATAAGTTACCAGAAACGAATGATTGATGCAATAACTGAGATGATTTCAATTATAATGTATGTAATGAGGAATTAGAAACCTCTCAACAAACTCCTGAATCTGCACATTTAGTTGATAAATACAAAGAATTTGTTAAATACATTTTAACACAGATGATACTCAATATCAAATAAGTAATCCTAACTTAATAATTAAGGGGAAAAATTATTGCCAAGAAGCAGACAAAATACAAATGCACACATTTATAAAACTGGTAGTCCTATAAAAATGCTAGCACATAACTTTGTAGAGACTAAAGATGGAAGAAGTAACTTTTTTAAGTTTTTGGGATAGAAAAAAGAAGGGATTTTAAATGGTTTCCTCCAAATGGTGAAACTCTAGGCATATCTTTACAACAATATATAGAACCTGCAGTTGTACAAAAGACAGCCAATAAGAAATTCCGAGTAAGTAGAGAAGCAAACAAGTAACACAACTGAACTATTTGACTACCAAGTAAGAGAAATAGAGACTATAATAGACAATTATCATGAAAGAATTCAAAGTGAAGAACTTCCACCCCGGAAAGGGACGTTTAATAACTCCGCAAGGAGGAAGAGAACTATTAGCTGGATTGTTGTTTGCACTTGTTTTTATAAGAGGTGGAAATACAGCATCAAGATGGATAACACAATTAATAACCGATTTCAAAACGTAAATTCAAACCGCTTCTGCAACCAGCACCACGACTATAAATGATTGCTTGTTTGTTTAACCATCTGTTACGGAATTATGTATCATTTCTTTTAAATAATGGTAACTGACAAGACTTGTACGGATCAACGAGTTGATCCTATTGAAGTAGAAATCCCTGGTTTATATCCAGCTTGTGCAGTTACTAGAGCTATGGCAAAGCGTGCTCTTGAGAACGTTGTTGTTCTACAGGATGTATTTCCTTTAGCGGACACCTTTTTGGATCAGGCTTTTAATGAGGTCACTTTTGCTCCTAGTTTGGATCAATCAAACAGTATTGATCACAGTGATACTCTTTCAGCTACACAGTCTCATAACTTCAATCAGGGTGATAAAAGACAATCACTAGTTGTCTTACAACAGGAGGATCGTGATATATCCTGTTTGTTTCAGAGGGCTATGATTCAAACTGAAGCCACACAAGAAGGAACTTGTTACTTCTTAAAGAATGGGGTCCTTATGAGGAAACGGAGACCACTCGGGGTACCCGCTGGTGACGAGTGGTCAGTTAGTTATCAAATTGTAGTTCCTAGGTCATATAGACAGGAAATACTTAGTTTAGCCCATGAAATGCCGTTATCTGGTCATTTAGGCATAAATAAGACCTATCACAAGATCCTAAATCATTTGTACTGGCCGAAACTTAGAAGTGATGTCTCTAAGTTTTGTAAATCAAGTCATGCTTCTCAAATGATGGGAAAACCCAATCAGAAGATGCCCAAAGCTCATCTGTCACCTATTCCTGCATTTGATGAACCATTTAGTAGAATAGTGATAGATTGCGTCGGAACTTTACATAAGACCAAGTTAGGCAACCAATTCTTGTTGACAATTATTTTTGCGTCCACAAGATTTCCAGAATCTATTCCTTTACGAAATATTAAAACTGAGACCATAGTAAAAGCTTTGGTCAAGTTTTTCACACTATTTGGTCTCCTTCAGTCTGTACAATATCAGACTTTAGAGAATATGACTAAACATATTACTTTGAGATAGAGTATGATTGGGGCAGGTGGTTGTGGGACAGAGGGAGTGGGATGAAGGTGTGCAATTGTTGTTGTTTGCTGCAAGGGAGTCAGTGCAATAGTCTCTAGGATTCATTCTTTTTGAACTTGTGTTTGGACATTCTGTCCGGGGTCCATTAAAATTATTGAAAGAAAGACTTCTTTCTGCTGAAGAGTCAGAATTAAATCTTCTGGACTATGTCTCTAAATTTAAACATAGGTTATCTAAGGCTTGCGAGGTGGCAAGAAATAATCTTAAATCAGTCAAGTCGAATATGAAGTTGAGGTATGATAAACAAGCGAAAGATATGAGTTTTCTCCCAGGTGATAGAGTTTTGGCTCTGCTACCCATACCCCAAAATCCTCTTCAGGCTAAGTATTATGGCCCCTATACCATTCACAAGAAAGTGAGTGATTTAAATTACATTATTAATACTCCTGGGAGGAGGGTGCAGATACAACTTTGGAATATTAATATGTTGAAACAATATGTAGACAGAGATAGCCACATAAATTATCCAATTAATTTAGTAGTACCTGTCCAACACGTCCAAAACCTGAATGAAGATGAGAAATTGGATATTGATGATTACGAAGTGACTACTCTTCGAAATTCGGAAATTCTGGATAACCTGGACCTATTTCATCTACTGCCGCCCTAGATTACCGAACTGAAAAAGCTAATAAAAGAAAACGAACATTTGTTTCCAGATATTCCCACAAGAACCAATATGATTTTCCATGATGTCGAAATAGTAAATTCAACGCCAATAAAGCAATATCCGTATAGGATGAATCCTTTCAAACAAGACCACCTGAAGAAAGAAATACAGTATTTACTGGAGAATGACTTTATAGAACCAAGTAGAAGGGACTAGAGTTCACCCTGTATTTTAGTGCAAAAACCAGATAAGATATGTGTACTGATTCAGAAAAGTAAATAGTGTCACCAAGACATTCATTTCCAATTCCTAGAATTGATGACTGCATTGACAGGATTGGAAATGCCAAATACGTCACAAAATTTGACCTATTGAAGGGATTCTACAAAATTCCACTTACGGAGAGAGCAAAAGAAATTTCTGCATTCGTGACTCCAGACGTACTTTACCAATACAAAGTCATGCCATTTGGGATGAAAGGTTCCCCAAGTTCTTTCCAACGTTTGATGAATATGATAACATCTGGAATAAGAAAGTGTGATCCCTACATCGATGACGTCATCATATACAATGACACATAGAAGGACCACATGAAAAGAATTAAGAAGTTCTTCAAGAGACTCGGTGAAGCAAATCTGACCATCAGTCTGAATAAAAGGGACTTTTGTTCTGCCTGTGTTACCTTTTTAGGACATGTTGTGAAACATAGGAAAATAAAAACAATAGAAGTTTAGGTTACGGCTATTTCTGAGTTCCCTGTGCCAGTCAGTAAGAAGCAGCTGATGCGATATTTGGGTATGACCGGTTATTATCGGAAATTTTATTCCAATGTTTCCATGGTAACTGAGCCCTTGAACAATTTGCTAAGTAAGAAGACCAAGTTTCTCTTGTCAGGATAATGTCAGGAGGATTTTAATAAGTTAAAGCCCATGCTCAAAAGTGCACCAGTTCTGTCAGCTCAAGATTTTAATCAATCTTTCAAAACGTCTGTAGATGCAAGTGACGTTGGGGTGGTGGAGTGTTATTACAAGAAAATTGAATAAGCACCAGAAAAATTATTCCACGATAGAGAACGAGTGTTTGACTTTGATATTGGCTTTGCAACACTTTGAAGTGTATGTTAGTGCAGCGCCTTCTCCAATTGTTTTCTTCAGTGATCACAACCCCCTCACTTTCATTAATAGGATGAAGAATAAGAATCAAAGGCTGTTACGATGGAGTCTGATGCTACAACCATATAACGAAATCAGGCACATCAAGGGAAAGGAAAATTTAATTGGTGATGCACTTTCACGTGCATAACTTTAAAGTTTGCATTGTTTTGTATATATGACTGTATCATGTATTATTTTTTTATGCAATCAATTACTAATATGTTAGAAATATTTGCCAAAAGAAAGTTTTATTGTATAAAACATTTCTTTTTCAAAAGGGGGAAGGTGTTACGGAATTATGTATCATTTATTTTAAATAATGGTATAGTTTTATTAGTTTATCATCTCTGTATAAAAGTCTAATAGGTGTCGTTTTTCAGAGTACACATATACGGTAATTTCAATGTGACCCAGTACATTGGTCATGGGAAGATCAATATTATCGTTTGAAGCATTCGTCATGTCACGTGATTCAGATCGTGAGTTTTGCACTTGACCTGACCTGGATTTCGCAATTTAGGAATGATTCATTTTGTTGACCAGAAGTTAGATAGCAAGATCGTAATATTAAGGTGTTGATTTGAGACGGAATAAGAATTTGGTTTGTTTCAATAACGCAATACTGAAACTATAAAATAACATGCAATCGCAGCGTTCTTCATTCTACATAGTTTCGTCAGCTTGAGAGGTCTTAAACGAGATTGGTTCATTGTCTGTGATTATCTACTACAGAAATATTTCCAGACTACATTTTTGGGATTAAGTACTGACATTTAAAGATTTAAGAATTATTCAGCTCCGTTGAAATTATTGGAAACATTTTTTAGAACTTGCTTGATATTCTACATTCACAAGGACTTATTTGGAATTATTAATTTTTGTGCATAACTGATTCTTGTTAGTACATCAGCACAGTGGTGATTTCATTCGGAACATTCTTCGTTCGGAATATTTTGGATAACTTCTAGATCAGTAAACAATAGAACAATTTAGGATTATTTAGGAATTTCTAAACTGTAAGTTAATTTTAATTCTTTCACTTTGTTTGTTTGAAATATTTAATATTTAAAGAAATTAAATTTGTGTTTGTAAATCTTGAAAGCTTGTTTGAGTAATTCTTTCTTTTGTTACATTACCCCTAGTCGTAACACATCATTGTCTTTACAATGATATGCAGTTGAAAGCACCAGACTATCATCACTTTTGTCCTTCTTGTATATATATACCTCTTAGCCATGTTCTGCTCTACTATTGTGTTGCCTATCTTGCCGCGTAGTATTTTCATATTATTATAGAATGTTTGTCTGCTGCTGGATTAATTTTTCCCACATCGGTATTTATAGCAGTCTTCGTGCTTTGTTTGAATCTATTAGATGATTTGTTTTTCAAATTGATATTGTAACCAGGAATGCTAACTGTTTTGATCACCATATCACTCAGTACTAAAAATATATCACCATCACTAAAATATTCTAGAAACACTTTTGAATTCTACTTGTGATGTTTTCATCTGAGAAAAGGTTCTTCGCCTAAAATTAACTTTTCAAATAACTAATTAACAGTGTCTTTAAAAGTGGAAACGATCTGTTCAATATATATTCTGTGTTGAACTTGAGCACCTCCAATCAATATAATATATATATATATATATATATATATATATATATATATATATATATATATATATAATATAATTATATATAATATATTACCTGGTACTTGCACATTCAAACAACAGTTTTTGTATTCTAAAGTAAACAAGAAACCACTATACCGATCTGACCAACTCTGACATACTTTGATCTGGTAAATACCCATTGTATATTCCGCATCCAGATGTAACCATCAATGGCAAGAAAATAAGTTAATTCTGTCATAATTTCATATGGCAATGCGCTCTGTATATATTAAGAGAATCGTACAGTGTATCAGCTTGTATTTGAAATATTTGTTTTCAGTGTAGAAAAGTTTCATCTCTTGAAATATTTGTGGAATGTCTCGGTTAACTGTGCCATTAAACTGAGTCGCAAATACACGGTCAAAGTGCACTGCTATTTACATTTTTTAATTTAAAGTTCATTATTTCATTGTTACAAAATGTCATACTTTGAGTAAATTATAAACTGTAACACCGTTCCTCTATTATTTTCTCTCAAACCAATCATTTGCGTACTTCCTCCTAACATTCTTTAAATCTCTGTTTCATATATTACCTTTTGTGATTTCCAATTTTCTTTTCTGTGTTCTCTAAGTTGTCATTCTCATATGTTTGTTGTAATTTTGTTTAGCAATATTTATTCAGCTATATATATTTTATCATCATACCACACTTAGATTTAAATATTTGATCATCAATAATTTCAGGTATGTAATAATAAGCCATCGAATACTCACGATAGCTCCTGCATTTGCATGATCACTGCTGACATCTTAGGTACCTTTTTTCACGTTATTCAATCTTTGATGTTTTCTTCTCCATTTTGCGACTGTCACATTTTAAAGTATCCATTCATTTGTCTGACTAAGTTTTACAATAGTCGAAGTTGCAGAGATAGCTAGTAGTAAGATGGTTGCTGATTACCAGTCACTTACTGATGACAAACTTTCATATTGTTTAGGGTTTTGACCCTCATAATAAAGTAGTTCCCAGAATCTGAATGCGGGTGGGTACACGGTGCACATATCTAATAGGTGAAATTGGGAGATTCGGAAATAATAGTTGAAAGTGAGTTGGTGTAAACTGTCAATAGCTGAAGGTTGTTGACTCAGTATTGAGAGTGAGTGGGCATATTTCTTTAAGAATCAAAGTGGCTTGCTGTATATCAAAAATTGGCAGGTGCAAATCTTCAAGAACCCAAAGTGGGTGGTTGGGTTCCATCTGCGATTAACTAATGGCGATCAGTAAAATCTACAACAATGCAGCATCTATGTATTTGTATATTTCATTCTTTCCACGGGTTTTATAAGAAAGCATCAACACCAATATTAAAAGTTATACTCAATATAAATTATATGTAACGTTTCATTTGTAATCAGAATATAATTCTTTAAATTCATTTGCACACTTTTTCATAGTATGGAACGGTTTCGTTGCTTCTGATGTTAACAACACTTAAAAGAAATGTTTTAAGCATCTATATCGATTTCTAGATATAACTTCATATTTATCATCATTACTGATCGATAATTTGCACACATAATTATGCATTACTTTCTTTAGAGATGGCATTGATTTTATTTTCATGTTTGAGGTATTAATATGATATTTACATTTCTAGGGAAATAAATTAAATTATAAAAACGCGGTTTTTCTATTCGTGCGATCATTTGTGCAATCAAATTCTTTCAGATCAATTATTATTTTATTTCTTTTGCAAACAATATTGCTTGCAAAAATGAGGAACTGCTAGGAAAATCTTTGTGCATAGATAAAACGAGAGTAAAATCTTTCAGAAACGTTTATTACTGTATTTTATTAAATTTTATATTTTAGCAAGTAGGATATATGCCGTATTGTAGTGAGTTACTATTTCCAAACCAGTATGACATGTGCTATGTTGTAGTGAATTGCCATAGCTGAAATAGTATGACATTGGCCAAAAGGACATACTACCATTTCTCAACAAGGATATGTCTTTCTTGTATTTTATGAATCAACTTTAAATTCGCGGTTTACTGTGTTTATCTTCTGCAAACAGATTGTGGAGTAAATATTGCAAATAAATAGATAAATGTTAGTAACTTTTTGCATATTAAAAGTTTAACAGCATCTCGCAAGAGATCGTTCATCAGCCCTTTCTAGCCACTAAAGGTCAGACTTAGGATTTTTACTTGAAATCTTTCCTCAAACGATGCGTAGTCTTAGTCTCATCAAAATACCACAATAATATCGCTGCCATTGTTGTTTATAGCTCACTGGGCATGCACAAGACAGGTCCAGTCTAGTACACCCATGCGAAGGGCGATATGAGTTACCAAATTGCAGTTCAGCAACGAATTTTGAATACATTTTCAATAAAGTACTTTCCCCTGATATCATTTTCACAAAATATATCTGTTTAGTTGAAATTGATTATCCTGTTCACATAGATTTCTAGTCTCATGACGATTTAGGGGTTTCCAGCAATTTACCAAATTCTCCAAAACTGTTCCAACAGTCTTTCAACTTCCAACAGTTTTCCAGCTAAATCCCGACTATACGGTATTTAAGGTACGGGTATTTTCGAATCTGAATCCAGCAAGCCGGTTTACAAGCAATGAGACTCTGCAGAGCATCTGAAACCCAAATTCCTTGGGTATGTATAGCAGCTTATAACAGTCAAGATTTAGATACATACAACCTCAATATAGCAAGACATAGGTATCTATAGTCTTTTAGTTAAGATTTCAGTTACTTCTGTAATTTATTTAGTATTTATTCTGGAATCCCTTTTTTAGAAGCTGCCATTGGACTAGTTAACGAATTTTACGTATTATTCTGAAATTAGTAATTTCTTTACTTCTATACTTCGTCTAGGATCCATTTTCATGAGATTTAAATATTGATCTATTCAAGACTTAGTTCCTGTCCTCTGAGAAGATTTATTTGCAACTCCTAGTCATACAAATGTAAATGAGATCGTCTTGACGTCGGGATAAATTGCAGTTATACAACATCGTTTGGGGGATGATTTGTGACGTTTTTCACCACATATCACTTTTTCTTATTACTTTGTGTGTGGTCATTGAATGAATCCATTTTCTCTTCCCATACCACGCCTTTACTAAGATAACTTGTGTGGTCATTGGATGAGAATATTTCTCTACCTATATCATACTTATTCCATTCAATAAATGCATGTGTGCTCATTGACGACGTATATTTCTCGTCCAATATCACACTTTGCATGATTGAAACTCTTAATTTCTTGAATTTCTGTGCGTTCGTCTGGCGAACATAATTTTCCTCCAGATACCACACAGCACTTCATGAAGCAGTCGCGTAGGACGCCGTTCAAGGGACACAACTATTTTCTTTATTGGAAACAGTCACAGGACAAGATGTCTCCCCTGATCTGTTGCAATCCCAGTAACTCCAGTTATCATTATCAGCAAGAATTTCAAGTAATAAAATCGTCCTCTGCCCAAGATTGTCAGTTATACTAATAAAGATACTCGTTTTCAAATAGTATCCCACCCCCTTTACGTACATACTCATATTAGGAAAAGATAAACTGAGAGGGTCTCAAGTCACACAGATACAGGAAGATGGTGATATTTTCCACTGTACCCCAGTGACCTCAAACAATCTATCTAAACAAAGATTTATTTTTCTCATAGTACTCCTTAGAAAATGTTCTCCTTTGATGTACTGATAAAGAAAGCTAGACGTTGAGATCTTCATGAGTTTTAACTTTTTAGAACAATATACATGTTGAAGCAAGAAACAAGGTATACAAGTACAGTTAGGCTGTAATGTTATGAAACATCTCAACACACGTAGACCTCCTCTCCCATTTGCAGGCTTAGGGATGTAGAATATTCCCGATGCACCCTTCTGCATGTGGAGGCAACCTTACTCCCCTTGAATGCTTCCAGTGATGATGTTTCCAACTGAGAAAGTATTGAATGTTTTAAAAGAGCGCAGTTTATATAAAAAGTTTGGCTTCGTATTTTATGGATTTATCCTGCAATGTCTTTATCTTGTTTTGTATGCCTTTTTATACCTAAACTTACTCAGCACTATATATATATATATATATATATATATATATATATATGTGTGTGTGTGTGTGTGTGTGTGTGTGCCATTGAACTCTATACTGCATATTATGCTGACGGTATACATGGTATGCAATGCTTGGAGACAATTTAGTGAGGACGCTGTACAATTTGTTTCCATGCAAAGGAATTATTAAGCTACATCCAGTAAATAGAGATATGTAACACAACAAAATATAAATCGAACATATATAATGCTTCCTAAATAGTGCGCATATATTCCGGAATTTCTCGAGTTGAACATCAGTTTCCCTGACAAGTGCTTGTACTTGCAACATAAAGTTACACATGAAAACGTTTGTAAGTGGAAAAGAAATGAAAGGCTACAATCATAATCAGAAAATATTCCAACATGATCGAAAGCGAGAGTCACTTGCGTATCATCGCGTACTATGGCATACGTTGGAACTTTGCAAATTGTTTAAATGTATGATCACATTTCCAACGTAATCAATGTTACAATTAATAGATTGTTACAAGCTAAGTACAAAACGAAATTCGATCTAAACAAAAAGCTTTTAATTGATGGACTTGTTTGAGTAGAGTTGACATCACAAAATCGTACGCATCACATCTGCTAGAACCAGTCTGATCAAATAAGAATATGTAATGGAAATTGTTATTAAAACATGACTGGAGTTTAATTTTGGCGCCCCCAAACCTAGACGATTTGTTAATTTTTCTTCATACTATTTCAAAAATGAAACATACTTTATTGCTCATTAAAAAGAGATGACATATTCAAACTATACGTAAAATTTGCATTAGTTGATTTGGCGCTATTTTCAAGGACAAGTTTTTGTTTTATGTGTATATAGTAATTTGTAGTTATAGTTAGTTCCGATCTGGTGATTATTCATTTCAAGCGGCTCTAGTTTATGCAATAGAAATAATTTTTGACATAACGTGCCATTAACCAATGATTATGATTTATTTAATTATTATTAAAAGCATTTAAAGCTAAGATAATCTATTACTTCTTTCAGAAGAGGGATATTTCGGGTGCCTGCAAACTTTCCAACATAGCAAGCCGCCTGTAATCTTTCTTGACTGCTTTTTGTCTCAGCTTGGATTGGCAGCGGTCAGTTAAACATTAGACTAAAGTTCTCCATCTTCAGCTGGAGTGGACTTTATAATTCATGCCGACTCGTTTATTCGGCGCAAAACAAAACTAACTGAGGAATTGTTGCTGGCAGAATCGTATACATCGTAGAATCGTATAAATAGACATTCAAAATATCCGTGCCTTGAGAATAGGTAAAAGTCAAATATATTATTGTAATCTTAATTATTTCCTTCATATTGATAGCTTATATAATTAATGATAAATACGAGACCAATATGTATGTATCAAACCTTTTGCATAAATAGGCTGGGAGACGCGAAACTTAAATTATTATAAGTCCCGATAAAAACAATTGACAGAAGGAAAAGCAAGACTTATTTAGTCACACAATGTATTCATTATTGCCAATTCCTCAATTCAAAAACGTCAAAGATAGTCTTTACTTTTGAAATTTGCAGTAAATATTATTTTTTATCAAACTTCTATTGTCAACCAAGGGCTAGAACACATCCAAATAGCAGACTAAGATCTTGTTTTAGTAAAAAGATGTATGTGTGTGAACGTGCGTACAACTTCAGCACATTATGCTTTTCTCTATAATTTCTGTGTTAAGATCAAATATCTCGTCTCTAACGTTATTGTATCATGAAGATGTATGTGATGTTTCTGTAAGCTCTATCAGAACTGTTGTTGGCTATCTGAATGACCTCTGTCTGCACATGTCATAGTTTGACCCACGGGCAGGTTGGTGAAAGTAGAAATAATTTGGAAGAATTCCTAGGTTATGTTGTGTTCAAATTAACACACCAGTGATAAGCCGAGTTAGATATATTTTGATAAGCAAGTGTTTAGAGAATCAGAACATGCTTGATGATCAGAGGCAAAATCAATGAGTAATGTATCATCGGGCATATTGTCAGATGTTAACACGTTAGATTCTCAGTTATGTCATTTATGTATAATAAAAATAAATACTGACACAGGACTGACCCATGTAGAACACCAGCCTGTATCCCTGTCAAGCTTGAAGCATAGCATACTGTTCACACGTGGCTCTTTGTTGCTTATTATTCAAGTAATTGGTAAGCCAGTTGTAGAGAATTCAATTAATGTCATATCTATGTAGCATGCCGAGATTTATCAAATGCTTTGCTTATGACACAGGGTACAAATCTAACATCAATCTCTTTATCTGAACTTTTAGCTCTGGTATGATATAACTCTAAGAGTTCGTCACTCTCGAGTCCTTACCTTGCAACTTGACTGATGATTAGATATAACTTCAAATTCTAAGTTTGTAGTCATTGTTTCACCATCGCCACCACCATCATCGTCAAGTTTATTCTCATTATTGTCGCTTTTGTTATTAGAGTGAACATATTAATGTTTAATTCACTAGAAAATCAAATCAAAATATTTTCATGCTTGATATTCAATTTGATAATGTTAACTTTTAAAACGAAACCAGCCATACTCACCCAGGTCTCGTGTAAAGTTAAGCTATTGGATGGGGACATCTTAACTAAGGTAGCATGCCGCTTGAATATCAAATACCAACTTGATGGAGAAAATAAAATCTGAAGAAAAAATGTATTTGTCTTTTATATGACCAATTATGGAATATGACGATATGGTGTTAGATAATTGTACTAAATAACAATTAGATGTATTAGAGTGTATATTATTAAATGGGTGTTGTCGTATTGGCTTTGTTTTAGGTCCTAGCTCAGTCATAGCGGCTCAAATTTAAGTATGTATAATACCAGAACAGAACTGAGTTAATATGGCTGACCTTGTAGCTATAGAACGTTCAATGCAAAAGCACCAATTTAATACCATAGTAATGCTACCAGATACACAGCGTGCAGTCAGAGAGTTTGAATCAATTTAAGTATCTGGTATGTGTTATTTTAACACTTTCTACTCGTTAGTTCTTGTTCATTAAGGTTTCGTCTTTTCTATTAAATGGTCGTTTCGCATTGGCTTTGGTAGAGGTCCTAGATCATTGTCACCGCCGTCTAAGTATATACACTACCAGAATTAACTCAATATAGCCCACCTTGGACCTATGAAAGTTAAAAATGAAAGCACTAATTTAATTCCATAATTATACTACCAGATACAAAATATGCGGTCAGAGAGTTTGAAGTCAATTAAAGACCTGATATGTCTCATATGAACATTTTCTACTCTTTGGTTCTTGTTTATTTAGTTTTTATCTTTGCCACACCCCAGATGAATTTTATGCATAGTGTAATCCGATAGATGATGATAATGAGATTTTTAAAACGTTCTTAATACGTTCATAGGTCTATACTAGTGCAAGGTATAAATGTGGGGCGTGGTTGTGATGTCGGTATATGTTGTGCTTTTTTAAATTTCTGTGCTGAGTAATATTGTATGGACTGTTTATGGTGATATGCTGTAAAACGGTGAAAGGTCGAACGCATTGAGAGTAAGTGCAAGTAGCTTAGGATAACCTTTATGCATGTACTTGTTTTATGTATTTTACAACATTGTCGTATGGACAAAAGACAATAAATTATCGCATCTTATCTCATATAATTTTTCATGCAAATTGTTGAATTTTTATCTTTTATTTTTTTTCTCCCTTTAATGCATGTTCGATATTTTCGCGGTTTTCTTTGTACATCTAACAAATTAATGTCTCTTTACCTGATCCCTTGCATGTACTGGCATACTTAATCCTGCAGATAAATATATTTTAAATGCATTTTGTTTTGAGTGAATACAATTCAAAATGGAACAAACACTGTATCAGCAAAGATGATTCTGTAAATCACAGATCTATATTGCACATCTGCTGACAGTTTTTATTGATCTAGAATATTTACATATAAAGTCTTAACAAGACAAATCTACTGAAAGTAATTATTAATGACAAAATGAAAATAAAATCACAATCATGTTGATGTCAGTTAACGGTTGTATTTACTCCCTACATGTCAATTTTCATTTTTTATTATTTAGATTTTAGACCTTACATCAAGTTGTACGAGCAATCAATGTCTTGCATAGCCGCCATCCTGCTGCTAAAGCAAAAGTGTGGGTGAGTTGTTTTAATGGAATAATATTATACACAGTGATTACACCGCTTATAAACATAGGGGTCACTATATTTTTATGTATGATATCTACTGTTTATATTTCACTGATTCCTGTCAAAGAAAAATGTAAATGTCAATCAAAATGTTTAATCTGAATCGCTTGCCTATAGATGGTCTTTAGTACATAGAGTGTAACACAGTTTTACTGGTTTGTCCTCGTTGTCCATGATGGGTTTTTAAAAATGAGAATTCAAAGATGGTGGGCTTGACAAGTTTCAGCATGGAAAGTTGGCCGGCTATCACCACGTGTTCCGTAGTTTAGTGTATCTTTGTCACGATGTATCGGTAACGTATGTGTTATTAAGCATTATTTGCACAAACATTTGTCAAAATATTACTTCATAGATTTATCAAGATTTTATTTTCAGATATATATGAAACATGATTACACTTTCGAAAAGTTTATTCAATCCTTTGATTTTAATTTCATATTATTTGGACCAAGTAACGTAAGTATAACATATTTTATAACCAATGAATATCACAACATATGGCACGTACAAAAGAATGATATGCATCAACAATAACCATTTATTTGGTTGGTTTTTGATAATAAAACTTACAAGTGAATTTTTAGTGCCTTTTATACTCCCTAAAACCCTCGTTTTGCACTAAAAATAAAACCCCGTACATAAAAGGGGTTACGTATGTATCATGACCATAACGATCTGCATTCTGAGGCCTCGTGAATAAATATTCTGCGTATAATTATTCAAAATTTGCTTTAAGATATCTCAAAGAGTATAGACGATTGATTCAGAGACTTTTTAATTCAATCTTCAGTTTTATTTTTCATCTTTATCTGACAGAATTAGCTCATAATTACACTGGCGAGAGTAACGTAGGTATTGATATATACCATTTAGGTTGCGATATTTTCAGATCCTTTCTTTATATATTGTTTACATTGATTTTTTGGGAATGATGGACGTATATTGATATAGCAAAAAGGTATGCATCAAGGAAAGAAACGTATATAATGAGTTAACATGTCAGCGACATTGATTTGTGCTTCATTAGTGAATTTGGTTGAACAATCGGTTCTTAAAAACAAATCTGTCTCTTTTTTTAAAATAAGTTATCAAGGGAGACCAATCTTGATGGAATAAATTTACAGGAAATTCCTATGAAATTACAACATGTAGGAAAGACGTAATAGTCTCATTCCACCTAGATTTAGTCATTCATCTGACTGTTTGTCAATTATCCCTGTATAAAAAAAGTATTGTTGAGTACACGATGAGACAAATGTTGACATTTACACTTATTGCAATCCAGAAAACTATGTAAAAGTCCCAGAATATGTGAGCTACTGATTCTACTACATTCTAATTTTGCTAAGAAAGTAGTTTGTACCACAATTCTATGTGGTTTTTCCTCTGATTTCCTCTAATTTAAGTTGGCCTAATTGTTGGCATTGTTGAACCAACATCAGCGAAACGTCATAATTTTATGACGATCCCTAGGGCCAATGTTGGCCCGACAGGTTGGTTCAACAGAGGGCCAATGAAGAAAATGATGTTGGGCCAACGTCATTTCGCAAAGATGGGCCGACGTTAGAGACAAGTTGGTATCCATTGGAGGGCCAACAAGCAAAGTGATATTTGACATTCATATATGATGTCAACTGACATTTTTACACAAGTCGATGAGTGTAATGTTCTAAAAACAATTATATTCCGAATGATTTAATCCTCATTTCGACCATGGCATGCTTGAATAAAACCATGTCGTCTGGTTTCCATGAACATTTTGTAATTTCTGTGACGAATATGATTCTCAAATACATGTACATGTAAATATGCAAATTATAAATTCATGAAAACAAATCAAACTTACCATAATACAATATGACAAATATGTCAATGACTCTCGAGTTAAATATAAAAACCAAAAGGAAATACAAACTCATTACATACTGAATCGTTCAAAACAACTACTCTGCCTCACATACTGGTTCTACATATGTAGGTTCAAGGAACGTCGCATGATTTACTTTATAGGCACAAATCTTAAACTTCTGAAAACCTGTCCATACGTTGGGCCAATGCATATATCCCAAAGTAGGCATTACAAACACAGAACAATCGTCCTAACTTGTGTTTTTTCCAATGGCAGAATTACAACCGTTGAAAAACGTTGGCTCAACTAGTGTTTTTTCCAAAGTAGGCAATTGAAGAATTGTAGGACGTTGGCCCAGCATCACCGACTCAACACCAACCATGCGATTATCTGCCAACATTGGCCCAACATAGGATAGGTGTGCTATCTAAAATATACTTCAAAACAGAAGTATGTTTAACTCAATTATGTGTTTACAAGTTACCAAAATCACATTTTCCTACCAGTAATTCGCTTTCTCAAACCCATTGTTCTGAACTATAATTTGTATGTAAAACATGTCAAATATAAAAAAACACATTTATAAATTTATTTAAAAGCGTTTATTAAGCTATGAATTATTAACAACTCAATGATGCAATACTGCTTTAGAACATAACTTCTGCAAGTTTAAGAAACCCACGTTCAACAAAAATATTAGTTCCGGGATAAACAATGTAATTGTACAATTGTAGATGGCGCAAAGGTTTAATTGCTGACCTACTTACTTACGTTATTAATTGGGGTCCTTTGTTCTAGCCGTTTCCGTCTTACAACAAATTAAAAGAAGCAAGGTTCAACGTCGATCAACCTTATTTATTATTTCATTGTATATCATCTATGTACATATCTACACCATGTAGACTCTGTATTGTACTTACGTTTTTGTATTTTGTTTCGTTTGTGTAATCGTCTTTTGTGGCATTGTGCCTTTGTAAAAGGAATCAGTAAATTTCGAAAGCGCTTCGGTTGATTTCACACCAGTTTTGCACTGTTGTTTGCTAGTTTTTCTATCACACACACACACACACAGTACATATGATGTGACTTTATTCCTGTAGCACGACAGACTCTTATTTTCTTATTTGTAGATTACTATATGTAATAAATCTTTAGGAAAAAAAATAATACAATCATATCATATACACTAGAACTGTATAGAAAAAGGTGAAACAAATGTATGAGGCTGTTTTAAATTCTTATAAAACAATTTTCTGTATTCACGATTTATGTATTATGTTATGTCATCATTAACAACTGAAACTACAATATACCCCTCGTAAGCGAGTCTAAAATTTGGTCAAATTTAATTGAAATTCACAAGATAAATAATATTAAAAAATTACAATCGCTATAATATATACTGGCATACGTAATTCGCGATGCTTAAATTAATGTTCTCTCTCTATCTATTTTAACACAGAACGTTCTTTATATTAAACATAAAAAGATCATTTGTTTTATTTTCTTTCTCCACCACTGTACACATCTCAAACAGAAACAAATATTGTATTCCGACCTGAAGTCGAAACCTCTTGTGTAATACAATATAAAGAGAGGATATTTGCTTGAAACGAGTGAATAGAAGATATATTTCACCGAGTGGGTGAAAAACTCAGTATTTTCACGAGTGGTGAAGCCACGAGTGAAAATACTTAAGATTTGCACCCACGAGATTAAATATATCCGTTATTCACTCAGAGCAAGCAAATATTCTTTTTATTTTATGCTCAAGCGTATTGTCTAGCAATTTGTATAACACACTGAAGTAACAGATTTCTTACTGCATCCCGCGCGACAATGTCAGCAGTTTACCGTTTATGTTCTGCTCTGTTTTGTGTATATATGCACATACAATATCAGTAGTTACATAATGCTCCTTTCCAGTTCAAGGTAAAATAGCAGATAAAAAGAAAATGAAAAAAAAAAATTGTCTATTTTTGGATTTGAACCCAGTTCGCCGGGTTGCGAAGCGTCCATTTTTACAATTACACCACGCTAGCGTCTTACGAAAAGTTTGAAATTTTTTCCTTATAATGTTATCAATATCTATTGACGGCCAGTAAAAAAATATGATATTTTTTCACTGCAGTGAAATGTCAGAATTATTTCACTCGGAAAATCCAGTATTTCACTGCATAGCACAAAATAATTTCCATTAACGCGACTAAGTGTTATTTCGGCATCCTAGAAGACCCCCTGCAGTCGTTAGCACAGGACAACAAAAAATATACATTTCCCTTATACCATATCAATCCAACTTTGAAAATAAGTCGGTAGGAGTAGTTTTCTTCTAACACTGCTGTGTACCGCGCCAATACACTATACAATATTTCAGTCAGTATATCTGAAAAGAGCAGCATATTTATACTAAAATTGTAACACTGGCATATTTGATATACATGTTTATTTATTTTTTAGACACATGCAGAAAAAGGATTGCAAAAAGAATGCCTCAACAAAATTAACTTTTGTTACATTTGTCTGTTTGCCCCACAAACTCCTTCAGAAGAAAACTGGCAGCATATGGACTTTCAGTTTCGACCGTAAACACTTTGGCAGATTACCTCTCAAACTGAAGGCATTGTGTAAAAGTAGGAAATTGAAAAGTTCATGGACACATATCCATAAAGGTGGTACCCAAGGTATAAATTCTCAGACCAATAAATTTTAATATCTTTATAATGACATCTTTTGCATAAATGATTCTGATCTATATAGCTTTGCCGATGAAAACACACTTGCTATGCTCACCATTACTTTAATATTATGAAATATACTTTGAAAACAGAGTGCACAATTTTGATTAGGTGGTTTATGAAAGCTAACTCTGATAAGTTCCAAGCTATTGCACTTGGAAAGAAAACTAATTAACAGCTTGAAACTTTCTCCTCTCAGCACAGCTAATATACATGTGTATCTTGTGAAGACTCTGTAAAACTACTGGGAGTCACTTTGGACTTTATGCTAAACTTTTATCAGCAAATCACTCAAATTTGTCGAAAAGCATCTAAACAGTTAAATGTGCTCAATCGAATTGGAAAATACCTCAGAACCTGAGGATGACTGCAAAACTTCAACTATTGTCATCTAACCTGGCATTTTAGGAGTCTCACAAAATATGAACAAACTTGAGAAACGCCAGGAAAAAGCTCTGAGATTTGTCTTTAATGATTTAAAGAAACCTTACTCTGAACTCTTGGATTTGGCAAATGTATTAAACATGAAGACCATAGGCACTTGAAGTTTTTAAAATTTTAAACAAGAACTGTACAGTATACTTAAATGATCTAGTAGTTTTAAAAGAATCTTACTCTTGTTGGTATGTAAACACCATGAAGATTCCAAACACAAGAACATCCAGGTATGGGTTAAAATCTTTTAGGTATGCAGCAGCTAAGCTCTGGAATTCTCTCCCTAATAATTGTCGACCAACCTCAGATTTTAACAATTTTAAATCCCTGGTCTGGGAGCATATTGTGTTAATGCTTTATATGTAGACACAAGAAGTTTCTGCTGCTACCATAATTGTTGAGTGTTTCAGTTCCTTGTCTTGTATGCAAGTATTGGTTATACCTTTTAGTTCTTTGTCTTGTATACAAGTATTGGTTATACCTTTTAGTTCCTTGTCTTGTATACAAATATTGGTTATACCTTTTAGTTCACCTAAATGTTGGCTTATGTTACTTACAGTTTTAGATGGGTTTTTCTCCCTTTTAGATGATACCTTTATTTTTTATTTTCATTTTTTTAGCTCAGCCGCATGTGTAATGTTTTTGGTTTTTAGTTCTTTTGTCTTGCTTATAACTTTTAGTTCTGTTGTTTGCTTGCAGTTTTCTGTAAGTTCTGATTTCTGCACTCTGTTCTTATATGTATATGCTATTAGTTGCTAGTAATTGAGTAATTGGTCTGTCTTGTTATATATATATATATATATATATATATATATATATATATATGTGTGTGTGTGTGTGTGTTTCCAATGCTTTAGCGCTAATCGTATATGTGTGCATTATGTACATTTTGCATAGTCTTGTCCAATTCCTTGTCCTTGTATATTTAAAATCTGTATGCGTGTAAAATGGTAACTTACGTGTGTATTGGTTAGCCATTATGCATGTATATTTTATCACTGCATGTAACTGTAGACAAGAATTTACTCATGTAAATTTACTTTTGTGCACTGCATTTTAAATAGAAATTATACATTGGGGTGGGAATGAGGGTATCTTAAGTGTGTATTGGCCAGTTATTATGCATATATATTTTAACACTACATGAAATTGTGCAATATAATCTATTTATGTAAACAGATTTCTCTGTACTGAATTTTTTAAATAGTCCTTAAAAATTTTTGGGGGAGGGGTGGTTTAGCATAGAAACATGATTTTTATTATATAAAATAAAATATGTATATTAGTATGCATGTACGACTGCTTAAGTTAATTATTTTATTATTGTTTATAGTCAGTATAATAGCTCCAACGAGCTAATATTTCTTATTATTTAAGTGCAATTTGGAATCTAAATAAAATTTGTCTATATCTATATCTTTTTCTAAATGATACTGTATCAAAAACTAGTGGATCATGTTTTGGGACTAATTTTAATTTCTAACTTTATGTATCAATGTCTGTTTTATCCAACACTGTCAAAAACTGACTATCAAGAAGTTACTCATATATAAATAGTATATATATAATATATATATATATATATATATATATATATATATATATATATATATATTACTATCTTATAGCAATATTAATAGAAATTCCTACCACATTTATTCCAGTAGTTTTGACAAATTAGTTCATTGTCTAACTCTTTTTATCCTATCACCTTTCAGTTTAACAAAAAATGTAAAATAAAAAAATGCACACCTCTGTTACCCTATGTTGCATTTTAAGGAAATCAGGAAAGCCATGGGCGACCTGGTCAAATATTTTATTACATGTATCACTATAGTGGTACCTTTGAAAACCTTTTCTTTTCATGTGAACTTCAAACGTTTTCATTCTTGATACGAATATAGAAATTTGCTTCTTCTGAAATGTTCACAATCGATCAGCAATGGAGATATCACCTGTCAACAACTTCATCTTCAGCTTGTTGCTTAGCAAAATGGTTACTTTCTCAACGCATTGTTCAACTTTCTATTTCTAATCTTTCATGTCGATTCCATCAATTTTGATACTTTCTTTTCGTGTGTACTGTTCAAAATGATCTAAACATTTCTTCAAAATTATGTTATCTGCATCTAAACACCTAATGGAATCTTTATGTTTCTCATTGTATTCATGTAATTTTTTAAACTTTATGTTGCAAATGACCATTACAGGCATCTACTTGCATGGTGAACAATTCTCCTTTCGGTTGATTAAAATCTTGATTCATCTGTTCTGGCTCTTTTACAATTTTTCTGTAAGAGCATTCTATATTTTCTCCAAGGCAGACTCCAGAATGTTCTGGGTGACAATTTCAGCCAATTTACCCTCTGTGTATTCCTTTATTGCCATTTAGTCAACAGCGAGCAGTTGCATGTAATTGCTACATAATATTGGGTTCTTCCCTCCCCTCCCATCCATTGCCTACTCAGGTAGAAACTTACTCTCCTTATACAACATTCTCAACATATTATGAACTTTGTTGTAAACACTTTTTTCTTGACTTTAAATTCTGTATTTGTACTCTGTATATTATTGTGTTGTTCAAACATTTGGATATATGTATTCCAGCACAGAGGTGACTGTTACTGGTTTTCCCCACAAAATGTAACTCATGCGATATGTCAAGACAATAACTTAGTATTAGGGAAATATAACTACTATATATGTAGACCATGGTTCTTTCTTATCTGCTATTGTTCTTGCTATTAAAAACACACACGTGCACCTTCATATTTGCACGATCATTGCATCAGGGCTATTATGTGCTCATCATTCCTACAAAACTCGCCTGTGTATTCTTAAAAATGAACCGGTAAAATTTGATAAAATTACATAAAAAACACTACCTATAAAGTTGTTAGATCTGAACTTTGTCTACATTTAAAAAGAAAATCCTCTCCTACTAAAACTGCATGTTTAACTGCACAGCCTGGCCTCTGACCTCTCCTGCAGAGCTTTTTCTTGCACACATATGAACTTATCTCTAACAAATGCATGCACTAAAATAGATGGGCTAAATGATTTGTGTTAAGCACAAAGCTTGTGACTCCCCGAACATACCTTACTCCCGATGGGTTAAATTTTCCCTAAACTACCATACAGCACACACACACACACACACACACACACACATACACATAATGGATTATTTATTTCAGTGATTATTCTTTTATTTATTGAATCAGATCTTTACATTTGTGAAAGTTCTGTGTAAAGTGCAAAAGTGACATCCTTTAAATAATGGCATAAAGACCTTAGGTGCATATTAAAAATACCAGTTATGTCAACAGCTATGTCAAACTTATGATGTAATAGTGTGCGCGTGATGTTATCTGTCCAGATTGGTAAAATTAATATATAGAACAAATACATTCTACAAGCAACAAGAGTCCTCTAGAAGGGGATGTTACTCTACTGGAAATTACAGATAAGACCATTTTCCTTTAACTCTCGAGCATTTAAACCATATCTGATATTCTTTAGCAATTACAAAGTTTTCAAATTAGCTGCTGTGGTGCACATGGTGGATATCATCTTAGCACCATTTTCATTTAGGACAAAGTATACATCATCAGATATATTTTGGTGAAACCCCAAGTCATAATGATCATCCATTCAGGGGGGAATATTGAAACAAGATTTCTAAGACAGTCATGGCAACCATATTGAATGTACAACTAGCACCATTTTCATTTAGGACACCGAAGTATGTATCATAAGAAGTCTACTGGATGAAACCCTATGTTGATATAGCCATCCATTTGGGAGGAGTAGAGTTACAATATTTACAAGATATGACTTTCAGTTCTGGAGGAGTAACAGTAACAAGATATTGTACGTCAGATCGGCATCATTTTGATTTAAGAACAATTAGACACCATAAGATATCTTTTAGTGAAAACCTCAAGTTGATACGACCATACATTCAGGATGAGGTGTGCGATAAGGTTGCACTCTGCAGATATTACGTACTTCTGAGAGAGTGACGTGACGTTGTTTGCATTTGCAACTTGCACTGTGGAGAGAATGTTGGCATACCTCTATGCTACTTTCATGTAATGTGGCAATGTCGCTGAAATTTATTTACAAATTGTACTTGTGAAATTGTACATGATCTAAGCACACAGCTGACCAAAATGGCTGTTCCCATTGGCTGAAAAATCAGCCTGAATTAGTCCAAAGTACACTAACTTTAGAAATCATTAAAATAGGGAAAACGAATTTTGCCAGAGTAGGCAATAGCAGCTTGTAAAAGTGCAATAAGTGATTTACAAAA
Organism: Margaritifera margaritifera; assembly: GCA_029931535.1. Classification (NCBI taxonomy): domain Eukaryota; kingdom Metazoa; phylum Mollusca; class Bivalvia; order Unionida; family Margaritiferidae; genus Margaritifera; species Margaritifera margaritifera. The sequence goes on from JAQPZY010000375.1 coordinate 130,248, forward strand.
TATCTAAAAAGTAAAAAAAAAATTGGCTCATTTTTTTAACAATGTGCCTTTGAAGTCCAGAAGTGAAAAATGACCCAGCAGAGCTAGCAGTTTTTTTTTTTTTTTAGGCACACATCTGAAGTAAGGCCACGCTGTATACTCTATAACCCAAATGACCACCAATCAATCATGCACCAAAATAAAAGTTCTTTTAACAATACCTAAGTTATACAAGGTCTTTTTAAATAGCAAGGATAACCAGTGAGGAAATCCTGGGAATTGTTTTTTCTTTAAAAATCTAAACCCTATGCAAAGTGAAAAACTGTAGAGTGCCACCTAACAATATGTTTAAGATGGCTGTTATGGTGGCCATACTGGATGTCAGTCTCAGCACCATTTTTATTTAGAACCAGCTAGACATCATTAAAAGTCTTTAAGTGAAAACCCCATGTTGACATGACCATTCATGTTTGGAGGGAGTAGCAGTACCAAGATTTTCAAGATGGCCACTGTGGCAGCCATATTGGATGTTAGATCAATACCGTTTTTTATGTAGGACCAACTAGACATTATAAGAAGTCTTTTAGTGAAAATGCCATGTTGATAAGACCATCCATTTAGGAAGAGTAGCGATAACAAGATTTTCAATATGGCATCTGCAGCGGCCATACTGTATGTGCAAGTAGCACTATTTTCAATTAGGATCATTGGATGAATGTGTATGTAAAGTTTCCATGGCAATCCTTAAAGTAGTTTAGGAGAAGTAGCGATAAGAAATACGTGCTAACGGACGGATAGACGACAGATGATGGACAACAGACCATCCCATAAACTCGTATGGTATATGACCAGTAGAGCTAAAAAAAATGCTGAAGCTGGCTCATGTTCTAGGACTGAAAAATTAATGTAAAGGGGAAGCTCCACACTCCATTCAATAACAAGTGTTGAAATTATGCATTATATTCTTCAGCGATAAAAAAAATTCAAATTAGCTGATGTGGTGCATAGAGTGGATGTCAGCGTGGCACCATTTTCATTTAGGACAAAGTAGACATCATTAGAAGTATTTTGGTGAGATGCTCATGTCATAATGATCATCCATTCAGGGAGGTAGTGACAACAAGATTTTGAAGACAGTTGTGGCAGCTAGATTCGATGTATGACTGCACCATTTTCATTTAGGACCAGCTAGATATCATAAGAAGTATATTGGTGAAAACCCCATGTTGATATAGCCATCCATTTGGAAGGAGTAAAGATAACAAATATTTTCAAGAGATGACGTTTCATTCAGGAGTAGCATAACAAGATTTTTAAGATGGCTGCTGTGGGTAGCCATATTGGATGTCAGGTAGGCACCATTTTCATTTAAAACCAACTAGACATCATAAGAAGTTATTTTGTGAAAACCTCATGTTGATAGTAGCAACATGAGGTTTTCTTTCTATTGCTACTCTTGCTGAATGGATTTTCAAGATGGCTGTTGTGTGGTGGCCATATTGAATATCAGATCAGCACCATTTTCATTTAAGACCAACTGGACATCATAAGAAGTCTTCGGACAAAAACCCCATGTCAATATGACTTTCTGTTCAGGTAGAGTTGTGATAACACGATTTTCAAGATGACTGTCATGGTGGCCATATTGGATGTCAGATGGGTACCATTTTCATTTAGTACCAACTAGATACCATCAGATGTCTTTTAGTGAAAACCCTATCATGTTAAAACCATCCATTCAGGAGCAATAGTGATAACAACATTTTCAAGATGAATGCCATGATGGCAATATTGTACATCATATTGGCACCATGTTCATTTAGGAATAACTAGACATCATAATAAGTATTTCAGTGGAAAACCTCATGTTGATATGATCATCTATGTAGGAGGAGTAGTGATAACAAAGTTTTCAAGATGGCTGCTGTTGCAGCTATATCGGACATCAGATAGGCACCATTTTCATTTAGGACCAAATAGATTCCATGAGAAGTATTGCGGTGAAAATCCCATGCTGATATGACCATCCATTCCAGATGAGTAATGATAACAAGATTTTCAAAATGGCTGCCGTGGCGGAAATATTGGATGTCTGAGCAGCGCCATTTTCATCTATGACCAACTAGACCATGGAATAAATGTATGTGAAGAGTTTCATTTCAATCCTCAAAGTAGTTTAGGAGGAGTATTGATAACATATCTATGCTAACGGATGGACGGAAAACAGATGACGGACAACATACCATCTCATAAGCTCTTCTAGTCTATGACCAGTGCAGCTAAAAATAGAATATTGTGAATAAATGCTGATCCAATTTTAAAGCAGCAAAATACTGATTGCAAATTTTCACAACTTAAGCATATAAAGTTAAGTTTACACTGAAAAATTAGGTGTAAACTTTAAATGACGTTAAACACATATCTGCATTCAAGAACCGTGGTCAAGACCATCAAGGTAATGGCAATACACAACATCCGAATTGTGTACTGAAGATATGTTGTGCAATGATACTAATGTAAACAGGTAAAAATAAATAAAGTCCATCCTTATCCCTAAGATTAAACTAGACAGAAAATAATAATGATATAGTCCTTGATTCATCATTCAGGTTTAATCATATCATACTTCCCAAGATTCTATGTCTCGTCAATCACACATGCATCATTTCTCAATATAAATATTGCAGAATATAAAAAGCTTGTGCACAGTTCTTAAGTTGCAATATGTGCCTTAATAACATCAAGTACATGCAAAAGTATGCATGGATCTCACTCATTATCAAACCCCTCCAAGATATTGATGATACAAGCCTATATTTCAAATTTGATCAAAATCAGACCAGAAATATGGCATACAGAGTGTTAACAAATTCAGCCAATCAGATGCAAGATCACCTAATTAATTTGTGTGGATCTCGCTGATTATCGAACTAATCCAAGATCTAAGTGATATAAGCATATATTCCAAGTTTAACTGTATCGGTAATGCAACCTGCTTAATGGAAAAAAAGCTCATTTGTATGTGTGGATCTCACTCATTATTATTAAACCTATTTGAGACCTTAGTGACATAAGCATATATTCCAAGTTTGATCAAAATCAGATCATAAATATGGCTTCCAGAGTGATAACAAGGATAAACAATCAGATGCAAGATCGCTTCATTAATCTGCATGGATCTTGCTCATCATTGAACTTGTCCGAGATACTGATGATACAAATCCATATTCCAAATCTGATTGAAATCGGATCAGAAATATGGAATCCTTAGTGGTAAGAACCAATTGTTGAAGGACGGATGCACGGTGAATGACAGACGCTCGATGAAGGCCATAAGTTCAATTGTTGAAGGATGGATGCACGGTGAATGACAGACGCTCGATGCAGGGCCATAAGTTCAATTGTTGATCGATGGATGCACGGTGAATGACAGACGCTCGATAGAGGGCCATAAGTTCAATTGTTGAAGGATGGATGCACGGTGAATGACAGACGCTCGATGGAGGGCCATAAGTTCAATTGTTGAAGGATGGATGCACGGTGAATGACAGACGCTCGATGCAGGGCCATAAGTTCAATTGTTGAAGGATGGATGCACGGTGAATGACAGACGCTCGATGCAGGGCCATAAGTTCAATTGTTGAAGGATGGATGCACGGTGAATGACAGACGCTCGATGCAGGGCCATAAGTTCAATTGTTTGTTCATACATGATGAAGTATGGGTACAAAACTCTTTAGCTATTTTACCATCTCCTAAAGAGACCCATTTATTTTTGTGGCCAATATCATATAAACACTGTATTTGTTTAAATGTAAAGCTACCATCTGCATAAAGTATTTTGGCTTAAAGATAATCCTTTTCTATTTTCTTAAATTTTAATACTGCTGGTAGCAGTTAAAAGAATGAAGTTGAAAAAAGAGAATTTAACAAGTTCCTTTACCCTGTACATTGGGGAGCAGTACTTTTCATCGACAAGTCTTAATTTAAAGATTGTTGATAAAGCGAATTCTTCTATTCAATCCTTTGGACTGATAAGTTAAGCATTACGCTTAGTTATCCCAATATTTTGTTGTCAACTAATCAGTGTTTTCATTTTGCAATATAATTTGAGAATAATTGTCATATATCTGGATTTAAGGACCTTCATGGTTGTTTTAATGTCGCAAATAGAGTTAAACTTTGATACTTGACTAACGCAAGTCTGCATTACATTCACACCTGTGTTGGAATAAGAGAATATATGAATGCACTGGACTGTTATACAAATACGTGCTATACTTGTAATTATCACTAGAGGTCACAATAATGCACAATTTTGCATCCAGATGGAACAAAAAGATCATATCTTGCATCCCTGTAACACAAACAAATTAGGAGTGGATTTGACAAATGGCAAGCTGTGTTAAATTCTGCCATAGTTTTGTTTATCATAATTTTGTATAACTCTCCATGTAGCGTGAAATGACCAATACCATAATTATATGTTAGTTCTTATTTTATTGTTTGTATACAACATGTTCACTTACTCCCTATAATTTTACACCTCCAACAGTAAGTGTACATGCTTTTGGTTTTGATGTAGATTGTGGCCTGGTATTACTCCAGTTTATGAACCATATATACCTATCCACCACATTGGGTCACAAACAAAAGACCACGCTTGATTACTTTCTTATAACAGTGCGAAGGATTTTGAAAGATTACACAGATAACCACTGAACATTTATCAGAAAAAATGGTTCGCCGTTGTGCATGCGGTATGTGCAATGCAGATTGTCGTCATCCTAAACGGCTTTAAGGAGGAATTGTCAAAAAAAAATTTTAAATCCAAAAATCAACATAGAAAAACTTCTGCATTGGAAGTGAAACATTTAATTATAAACAATATTTCATATATAAATGCACAAATCTGTTTTAAAAAAATGAAATTATTTGTTATGCTTATGAAAATGTTGAAAAAAAATTAACCTAATTATATGCTTATGTACGAACTGTACTTTTTATTTCAGTCAAAATAATGCATGCAGTAAAGAGAATGTTGTGTGCATACGTGCTGTTTATTTGTGTCTTTTATTACCATCCATTGTTAGTTTTTTTTTTTCAAAATTAAAATTTGGAATAATGGAATCCTGCATCATACTTCATTTTTTATAGTGATTAATTTTGTAAAAATTTTCAAAATTTAGCATTAACTTGTAATTGGTGTCAAGTTGATGAAAATTGGATTTCCTTTTTCAATTCTCTGATGGTCTGGCCAGCAACTACATGGTTGAATGGCACAGATTGGGTTTTTCTTGGAGAAAAAATTTAATAAAATACTGTGGGTTGTGGGGTATTTTAAACCATTTCTACCCTGCACATCTCAGATTCTGGAATGGCCCCTACATTCCTATTCAGTAGTTGCAAAATTGAATTTTGATATCAATTGCAAAGTTTTATATTGAATTTTTTTAAATACAATTTTTATTATGGAGTTTTTTTAATTAAAATATTTTTAACATTATGAAGGAGTAAAACTGTAAAAAAATCTTTCTTTTTTCTTTATTAGCCCTGAAACAATAAATAGCAGCAAGCTATGTCCTGTCATTTATTGTATTTTTGTCATGAAGACTTCCAAAAAAAAACTTATCACTAACAAATTACCTTATTTTATAACCCCTGCAAAATGTTGTGACATCAGTGAAGTAAGATAAAACCCATCACACTAATTAGCGAACAAGGGTAACAGTGGATGCAAATATGACCCCGTCAACATTCCTGTGTGTTGTATAATTCGAAGTGCCAGTATTATTTCTTTCTTTTTCAAGAGATATTGATAAATGATCATTTTACATGTAATTGAAATAATTTATATTTACTGGTTTATCAAAGATACCCATATAAAATGCTTTTATCTGTCTTAAGTCTAACTCGGAATACATGTTAACATGGCGTAAAAAATGTAATACTCTCTTTTATTCACTCAGGAAACTTTGTACACATTGTTTTATTTATTTATTGTAGCTTTAATGTTTTTCCTTAAACATAATTAAAAATATTAATTTGATAATAAATAACACACGTCCTTATTGACAATCAGAAAAAGAACTTGGTTTTTTATTCTTACAGGACAATTATACATGTACGATATAAATTTAACCGGTGCAAATACATAAATGAAAGCTTTCTTTAAATTTTTCATTACTGAAGTCATACTAGAAATTCTGATTTTAAATAAATAAACATAACCAACTTTGCAAGAACCAAAAAGAAAGATTCTGTTAATATGTCTCCCATCTAGCTAAATGTCTTTCTGAAGGTAGTGAGGATGTTCATTCTTTCTCATAGACCGCCAGCCAACGTGCTGCAACTATTCACCTGTATTTCGCCATAGAAAATCCTAATATCATGAATATATCTTTGTGTGTAGATGTTCAAGTCTTTCTTTAAACGCACGAATCCTGAAAAGATTCCTGCAATCAGGTAGAAAAGTTTTCAGAAATGATATCGGGAATATTTACCCAATGAAACAGTTTGCGGATGCTACTAGAATCCCGCCATTTTGATGATAGCTTGTGATCTGGAGCAACAGTAACTAAGTGGGCAGAGTTTATTTGTTCACTATCGGAACTATCCAGTGTGCAAGAGAAACTGACCTCACAATTGTGTATACATACATGACACAGAGACTTACCTTTTAGACGTTTTAAATATTGTAACTCTCCATGTTGTAAACTCACAACAAAGTAGATTGAAAAATGCCCAATAAACTGAACTTAAACAGTAAAAGAAGTGATACTGGATTCATGAAGATGTATCCTCAATACAATGCTGATACATTCTTGGGTATTTCAAGAAACGAACCTAAACTGAAAACTGTACAGAAATTCACTAAAGGCAATCATCTCACAGGAACCCAATTTTGGTGAATGGCCCCTATACCCACCAAAGATACACCTACAACAAACAAATGCAATGATTTCATGGTTAACAAACCGGAGAAAACAGACATAAAGGTAAAACTTAACCAAAGATAAGGTGAAGCATGAAATTTTGGTCATAGTGCAAAAACTTTGGTAAGATGATTGCATTCTACACACAAAGAACACATCTACAATGTTTGCATTACCCTGGTGCTAACAAATTCTGAGAAACCTGCCAAAATGCAAAACATAACCAAGGTATGAAAGACAGATATATGTGCAAATGTAACACTACAAGTAAATGCCCCATTTCAAATTTGTTGTTGGGTATAAAAGAGGAAACAAACTGTGTAATTTAATCTTGGCAGTGTATACACTTTATTTGCTTAAGTTTAAAATAAATAAAAAGCTAACTTTCCTGTAAACACCCACAGTCATGGAATCTCTATCAAAGCACAATGTTTTGATGTATAGAAATAGTGTTCAACACTATTACTGAAGCATGGAACAAAGCCTGAAATATTAATACAATTTTTTAAGTGTAGTTTGTTTTGTAGGTGTTTTTTTTCATTCTATATAAATGAATCATTCAAACCGCATTATTCAAGTTATTTTTTTCTTAATTGTTTGCAAAGCAACCAGCTACAAGAGAGACTGATTGTATAATATCCCCCCCCCCCCCCAGTCAAATAAATGTTCCTGACTCGATGGTGCCAGAATTTAAGTAATACCAAATTTTTTAAAAAATATGACCTACTTCAGAATCCAAATCAACCAACTGAATATATCATCTGTAGCAAATTTGAATCCATACTAATACTCAATCATTTTCAATATGCTAGTAACATATAAACATGAAAACGAACACTAACAGCTTTCGTTTCTTTTTAATAAAAAACATGTTTTTCAATTCAACATTCCTTACTGCATTGTTTTGCTCCGTGTCCTAAAGAATATGAACATTAATTGTTAGGTGGTAGAAGTCAGATTGAAGAGAACTGAATTAAGGCTCAGGGCTAGAAATGCATTGCATCAATACTGTACCCTCCCAGCTGCTCCCTGCACTATCCCTGTTATGGTATAACAACCTCAAATAAACGTCGGATTGATATGAAAGGACAGATGTAATTTATAATAGTTAAAAGGTAAACCCTTCATAACAGACTAAAACAATGTTGTCACATGCTAATTATACTTTTCAGTGATTTATGATTTAGGAAGATTACAAATCTGCAAATCAGAGAACTTGTTTTGATTTTTTTTACAGGCCAGTGGAAAAAAAAGCATGTTATACTTACTAAAAAACAAAACACGGACTTTAATTTAGAATTGGAAAAGTAGACCATGTGCAAACCTCTTTTGATTTTAAATCATCTTAAATGTTTAAATCTACAAATTAATTGTAGTTAATCTCCGACCAAAGTGTGTCTAATAAAATTTGTTGTCAGATTTACCAGAGTGTCAAGATATATAGAATATGACCAAAAAAAAACTAAAGATCTCTAATGCTATGGTCATAATATTTATGCAAGTAAGTAACTCAAATAGCGGAGCCCAGGTGCATACAAGATTGCAAACTGGATTTTATGAGCATCAAAAGAAGATCATATCACTTCCTAATTATAACAAACAGCGATTAAATTGTGTCGTCATGAAGTAGAAGATTATAATTCATCTGAGAGTTTACACAAAACCTGACAGACAGGCAGAATAAAATAGCATCCGATTAATGCAAAATACCATTTAATTAATGTACAAGTTGACAAGTGGTATTTTAAGCATTCTGTACGAAAATAAATACAATGGAATCAGAACAAGAAATGGATAAAAATGTAGTTTTTAAGAAAAAGAAAGAAGAGTTATATAGGCAATTTGTCATATAAAAGTGATTGTTAAATTCGTTGTCCAATAAAGCTGTAGTACCATCTTTGTCCTGAAAGTTTTGTACACCTTTCATTTTTTCCTCTCCGACACACTAAATAAGATGAGTGAAAGCTTCAATAAAAAAGAGAAGGGTAATTTACTTTTATACAATCACCCTGGTAATTGAAAAATGATAACGATG